>PVKS010014325.1:20791-48725 GCA_004027875.1 Aplodontia rufa | reverse complement strand
GGGGGGGGGGGGAGCAGTAGCCCTTGACCCTGTGCCCCTCCTATGAACAGATCCTATCAGGGAAGCACTGTGCCCTTGACTTCCAGAGACAGCTGGGTGCCACAGAGGATTCTAACGTGGATCTAGCAAACACGGGAGAAAACTAATTTCGATGCTCAAGCCTTTATCCTTTTTAAAAAACATTCTATTAAAGGGCCTAAGAGTCCTAGCTCGACTAAATGAATTTCTTTCTTTTTTTTTTTAAAGAGAGAGGGACAGTGAGAGAGACAGAGAAAGAGAGAAACAACTTTATTTAGTTTTTCACATGGCCTTAGTTACTCTAACACTCAGTTGTGTATGTGGTGCTGGGGTTTGAACCTGGGTCCTCGTGCTTGCCAGGCAAGCGCCAAATCCGCTGAGCCACTGCTCCAGCCCCAGACTAAATGCATTTCTAAGACTACACGGAGCAAACAAATTTAGACGGAAACACACAGCTCCTAAAATACGTGGCATCGCGGGAGGAGCCCTCAGAAGGTGTGGGCTCTGGAGCTCTGTGTGACCGCGGAAGTCACAGCTACTCTGCAGTCTATCCGCCATGTGAAGGACAGAGGCCCACTGTGGGTCACCTGCAAGAATGAGGTGAGAATCCAGAAACAAGGTGAGGATGGTCAGCACCTGACCAGCAGCACTGAGGACAGTCTGAGCGGAAACAGATGCCATTTATAAGGAGCACAAACTTTCCGGGAAGTTTTTCTAAACTTCAAAAGACATTGACACCTTCCATACTGCTGGTAAGAAATTAAGGCTCAAAGAGATCAAACAGCTTATCCCTGGAAAGAAAGCCGGAGAGTAGAGGAGCTGGGCTTCAAACCCAAATGGATCGGGCCCCACAGCTGCTCTTTCCTCCTGTGCCACACTGGTTCGGAGCTACAAACAGTTCATCTTGCCAAAAACCAGAAGTACCCTATTCTTAGATTTTTTAAATTCCATTTCAAAGATGGATCAATGCTCCCTCTTCTTTATAACACCAGAGCCTGTGGCTGAGAAGAGCAGACCCTTTCAAACCACATACTATTAACTGTCTCAGAGTTGGTGGCCCAGACAGTGGCAGTCCAGTGTGGTTTCAGCACGGAGCTTTGGCCACAGCAGATGTCTGGCACTGGAACATGTCGCTGTGTGGGAGGAGCAGAGAGGCAAGCTCCTCACCCTGGCTTGCTGCTCTGTGGACCGCGGGTACAGTGGTGCCAAAGGGGAGGTGCAGCAGGTACCTCCTTCACGGGGCTGGTGCTGGGTGGAGTGCACCCAAGAGCACAGCAGGAAAGGAGGTGAGGCTCACAGGGTGCTCTAGGTGCCCTCCGACACATGTGGGCCCTTGACGCTGCTCCAGGTGGACACCATGAAAAGGGACTCAGCACAAAGGCCCTCTAGGTAGCTTTGGAGTCTTGTGGGGTTTCGCGGTAACACTAGGAGGTGGCTGTGATCCACCAGAGGTCATGCAACCTGTCCCAGATCACAGAGTCCACTCTGCACGCACTGAGCACGCTGCTCCCAGCCCCTGGTAACCTGGTGGGGGTCCTGCCCTCCCTTCATGATGGAGTCCACCTGCCATGAAGCTGAAAAGACACCATGGCTTCATGTTCCAGTACCGAGAAACAAGAACTGCCTATGGCCTTCCTTCTGAGCTCCTCCATGAACTCCCTGGATACGTTAGGTTTCCCCTCTTAAAAATTTACTTCCTGGCGCTGGAGTGCTGGCTCAGCTGCTGGAGTGCTATGCACGAGGACCCAGGTTCAAACCCCAGCACCACATACACAACTAAGTATTCGAAAAACAAAGGCCAGACGAAAAAACAAATAAAATTGTTTCTTTCTCTCACTCTCTCCTTCTTTAAAAAAAAAAAAAATTACTTCCTTTATAAATCAGCAAAACAATTTGCTGAAGCCCAGCAACCTCAAAGTGGTCAGTGGGTATCCTGGCCTTCTGCTGTCACAGTCACTGCTGAAGCTCTGGGACTGGCTGCAATCTCTTATTTCTAATGCTCCACAGCCGCAGCTTAGGTCAGTGCGAATCTGTCATGTGGGGCTTTTACTCACCCTTTTCACCCTGCAAATGAATACGAAGGCCCATGAGCCCTGCGGCTGTCCTCCTGGGACATGCAGCCTGGTGCCCACTGTGGGGACCTTGAACCACTCCAAGTCACAGGGCTGGAGACTTTCCTACCAGAGAACAGAAAGGCGCTGAGAGCCTCTCTATCTTTTGCCCAAAACAAACTTAAAATAGGAACCTAAAATAAACAGCTTGGGAATAAAGTTTCTGGAAAGAATCCAAACCGGGTCTATCAGCTTTTATTTACAGACTGTGAAAGCTGTTCCTCTACGAAGGGCTCGCTCTCTTACCTCCCCCTAGTTCAAGTGTATCTTAAACTCTGGATCTATGAAGATCAGAGCCAAGAAGCTCCCATCTGGGAGGGACTCAGGAGAGTCAGGATCGGAGCTGCACCAAAACCAGAGGAGGCCTTGTTTCTTCCCAGTTCCATCCCCATTCTCCACGCCACGCTATGTGAAACCCACCAGTCTATACATTCACGGGACAAGCTAGGAGACCCCAGCCAGAGGCCTCTTACACAGCCAGCAAGCACGCACTGGTGCTGCGTTCAGAGGCAAGGATGAGGCTTTGCTGAGTGCTCTTCAGTTTTGACTCTTATTTTAAGGAATGGATTTTAAGGACAGGCCCAGTGCATAAGGTTTAAGCAAAAATTGTCAGACACCAACAGGACAAAAGGCATCCCCTTTACTCCTCCTCCATGGGTCACACATATGCATCCAGCTGAGGGTCTGAGCATTCCACAGCAGAGGGAGGAAGCAAGCCACCAGCACAGAGCAGCTGTCAAAGTTCAGTGGCAGGGTCCCCCACAGCCAGTGCATCACCTTCCATGACTTGCACCTTCACCTCAGGCTTTTTATCTTTGCTTCCCGCCCAACAACAGGGAGCGACTGGGGACAAGCATGCTCGTGGCTGAGATGTCAGTGCATGCACCAACCAAGAGCAAGATGCCAGGTGATGGCCTGGGTGCAGAAGGGGACTTGGGCTGGGGTTCCAAGAACAGGGGGATCACCAAATAGAGAAGCATAGAGACCAGAAACAGGAAGGTGCCAATCCCAGGGGAACACGGGGAGTCCCACATGCTCATGGCTGTCCCGCATGTTAGTGGCTTTCAAAGCCACTGCCTGCACCCAGCTCTGGACTCTCACAGGGTAACACAGATCTCCTGTTCCCATCTCTTTGGGAACCCTCCACACCCACTGCCAGGTCCTTTCAGTCCAAGGAGCCTGGAAGGCGACCTACCCAGACTCCTCTCTACAGATAAGCAAGACAAAGCTCAGAGAAGGTGGAAACAGCACCCAGGTCACACAGCTGGTTTGCAGGAAAGCTGGAACAGGACTTGGGTTCCCTCTCAGTCCAGTGCTCTTCATCCACTCCACAAGCGTTTCTGCATTTGCCTGTCACATTGTCACTATCCTTGGCTGGAGGCTAAGACATGTTATAACCTTCCAGTCGAGCACACATGCAATCACCCCAAACACCAAGTGCCACGATCAATGGAAAAGCAAAGGGAGTGGGGGGGGGGCTGCACCCCAACCTGATGGCCACATGGCCCTGATGTTCTCCCGTCTCCAGGACAGACCACCAGCCACTGGGGCCCAGCTGAACAGAAAGCATCTACTGACACCATATGTCCCGACCACCCGCAGACAGCTGGGGAGGGAGCGTTCAGGGAGATGCTGGTTCTCCAGGGAAGCAGCTTTGCAAAGCCACACCCTGATGATGTGACAATTAACATTCACGCGAGCACCACATGTCTGCAGGGGTGCTCTGCACTCTCAAGGTGAAGGAGCTCACCCCTGAGCGGCCGGCCCTACACACCACCAGCTTCGGATTTAGCCTATGGCGTGCAGACTCGTGGGAAAGCATGTTCCTGAGGTTCAAGACAATCCCACTCTTCACAGGGTCTCTCCCTCTGGACATCCCGTGGGAGAGAGCCATTTCCAGACTTCATTTCTAGAGTCAGGCCAGAAAACAGGTTGGAAAGATATCCTCCAGCTCACAACTTGGTGATCTGAACGACATTTACCCTAAAGAAAGAGTCAAGGTGACCAAAGCTGTGTGCCCAGGAACAGCTTACGAAGGGTGAAAACTGAAGATGTAGAATGCTCTAGCAACATGGAGATGGCTAAGGAGCAGTCCAGCTAAACAAGGAATACAACATCGGCTTTTAAAATCACCATAGCCTGAGCACAGAAGGCCAAGCTTTTAAAAGGCAGGATACAAAATTGGGGTGTTTAGTATCAACTTTTAAAATATACAAAGAGGCTAAAAACTATCAGAATGCTGAGGTGGAGGTGGAAATGGCAGCACTTGGAAGCCGCAGCCGATGCACGGGGTGGTGAGTGCCCGCTGGGACGGGGGAGGCTTTACAGATGAGGAAACAGCAGAATCCACCAGCCCAGCTGTGCAGCTCCAGGGGCACCCAGACCAGGCTGACCTGCCTCTCTCCTGGTCAAACGCAAAGTGAGATTTGGCCATGGTCAAGACTGTCCCAATGCCTTTCTGAATTTTGTAAATGGTCTAAACTAGGTTTACAGTATCTTTAAAATAAGAAGTTAACATGAAGAAGTCATCGTCACTTCTAGTAGCTAGGTCACATTAGTTCTCTGCTGTGCCCAACCAAGAGCACTGCAATCTGTCTCTCCCCACCAAAGCTTCCCAGAAACATCTGTGGTGAGGCAGAAACACGCACTGCAGGGGTGAGAGGAGAAGCCCCTTCCAGTCCCACACTCTGGTGGCCACAGCTTTCTGCCCTTTCTCCAACACCCTGAGCTCTTTCCTCTTGAAAACGTCATTGAAAAACACACTCTGCGGAAGCTTTCTGAGGGCATCCCCTTTGACCTGGAGTCCTCAGGAAATCGCCAGTCCTGCCAGAGGACATACCCAGCCGGCTGACAGCCAGCCAGGCAGCTAGCAGCGGAGGCACGAAGGTCAGGGGTGAGCTCTGTTGTCCATAATCGCCAAGCACTCCCCAATCCTGCCATGCTGAAAGTCTGTCAGGGGCAGCAGACAGCCAGCACGAATACATGACGCTGCCCCAATACCTCTGTAAAGCTCCTACTGCTTGCAGGGAAGCCAAATGAGAAGGGGACAAGCTGGCTTGTCTGCTGCATGGTTCTTTAGTGCTGGTGCTTTCTGCCTCTAGACAGCACTAACGCTGGCTTGTGCTTTCACTCTGTGTAGCCTAAGAACCCCTTCCACTTGAGGACAAAAATCACACAGCAAGCCCCCGCCAGTACAGATTCCTACAGCAGAGGCCCTCTCTCAGGGAGCAAGTCCTGGCTGGGGAGAGATCAGAACCCTCAGAGTCTGTGCAAGGATACAAGAGCAGGAGGAGAATGACAGGAAGTCTGTCGAGTGGCCGGAGCCCGGGGAGGCAGTGGCCAACAGGGTCAGGCAAGGCCAGGTGACGAAAGCCTCCATCCAGGTGGAGGGAAGCAACTGAGAGGTTTAAGGGGATATAAACCTGCATTTCAAAAACATGGACCTGAAGCGACAAAGATAAACATAGCCTGGAACTTGCCAACACAACTTCCCAGGACAAACAGGCAAAAACGATCCGCTGGGATGCCCAAATGCCCACGGCGGGAACGCAGCACGGCTCAGGAAGGGAGCCAGTCCTCCCGCAGGACCACGGCAGGATGAGGACACTGAGCCTGGCTCTGTCCCGGCACTCCAGACCCAGGAGCTACTGTCAGAGACCAGGCAGGGCAGCATGCAGCTCTCCACAGGTCTGCAAGCCCCAGGGGCCTGGCATTTAGACAACCTTAGCGGAAAGTGACCACAAGTGAACAGAAAGCACTCCAATCCCAGGGACGCCCTTCGCTGGAGGAGCAGCTCACATGGCAAAGGAAGGTGCTGAGCATCTACCCACCCTCCACGTTGCTTCAAGCCCTTTCCCCCTTACTTTCACCCCACCCTACCTGGGACACGATTCCCATTACTTCCAGTGCCAACCACAGCGAGACACCTTTGACAGTCTGGTCCCCAACACCTCCTGGGACAGCCAGCACCCACCTCATAGAGAGAGGTCACCATTCAGCTCGCAACCCCTCCACTGGGTTGTACAGATGAGAAAACAGGCCCACAGCCATCTGCTGCACAGCTAGGCCAGCGCAGCACACAGCCCTCTGGAGACTGCCCACCCGCAAGCACGCAGCTCTTTCGCCTCTGGCGTCACAGCAGGGCGTACTGGGTGATCTCTCCAGGTTGTTGTGCCACTTCTGGGACATGCGTACCTGCAAGCCTGTCTATGCACCCATGCCTAGGAAAGCTGACGTCCTCTGACTCACCGATGCTCCGACTGCAAGTCACAGCCTCCCATGATTAATGGGCTGCTCACTGCTGGCAGGATCCCACAAGTCACCCATCCAACTTCCAGTCACCAGCAGAGAAGGCCATCTGCTCAGAGCCTCACGGGAAATGTTACCCAGGCTCCTGAGTCTACCACCTTCACCAACTCTCTCGGGGACAGGGACCACCAGCCTGCTGCTGGAATCTTCCATCCACCAACTCGCCTCTGAGGCAGCTCACCCAGTAACCTTCTCCCTCACATCTGAGTTAAAGCTTGGTCTTGTGAAGCCACCCTCCACAGAGGGACAAGTAATGTGTCTGCCTCTCCCACCCCAGAGGAAGTCTTGCAAACTTGCCCTCAACCCCCTTCAAACCCCACTCCCAGGCCCTTCCGCTGTCCTCCTGTGACGAGGTCCCTCTGGATCTCTGGTGCTGAGGCTCTTCCTACAATGCTGCTCTTACATCTCAGTGGTGGGACAACGACCTCCAGAGGTTGCTGAGGTCCTCTGTCATCTGTCTAAAGCATACAGCATGCGCCAGCTCATGCTGAACCTGTGATCTGCCAGAACCACCCCATTCATCAGGTGACAGGCGGATGCTCCTGCACTCTGCTGCTGGGTTTCTCTCCAGGGCGTATCCTCGTCACAGCCCATCTGTGCGCCAGGCAGAGGGTGCGAAGGTCAAGAGGCAAACCTGGGAAGCACACCTGGGCCGGAACCCCAGCTGCAGCTGTGCGACGTGGGTGAGGGGGTCTCTGTTCCTAACACAACGCCGTGGGGATTAGATTCGCGTTTGATCAGCACAGTGCTTGGTGGGTAATGAATGCTCCAGGAGCATCAGATTTTCCTCACTACCAGCACCACTGTCATTCTCCCTCAGGTTTATGAATATCAACACAGACATACTTTCCTTCTCCTCTGTCAATCTCCTGCTTCTCTTTATCACAGAAACATGTACATAAATTTTGCATCCTGAATTTTATTGCCTGGAGATTTCATCATAAGCATTTTTCCGTGTGTGGCTTCCATAACCCTAATTCCAAGTGGCGAAACCCAGGTTGGCCCCACGACACTTTCAGTTTTTCACTGCAATCAACAAGGTAAGCCCACGGACATCTGTGCAGAGACAGCCTTCCTTCCACATAGAGACTTTTATTTTTCTTGATATGCACTACCTGCTTTCCAAACACTATGTGCCTATTTTTAAAGGCACGATGTAACAGTGCCCACTTCAACTCCTTGCCCAACGCTAAAGATTACCATGATTTAATTTCTTATTAACAGACAGAAACAATAAAACAGTTTCTTCATATTTTTTCTTTTGAACTAGCCTACTCTAGTTACAGAATATCTGTAATAGAAATAGCTCTCTGCGCTAATTCTAAGCTGACTTTAATACTACATTCTAATTAGCATTGCAAATATCGGAAGCACATCAAGTTGTGAACTGATTTTCTTCTGTAGGTGGAAGATGGCAAGAGCCTGAGGAAAAATAGCATTTCTTTCTTTGTACTTCTTATTTCAAGGATGTGAGAATTTCTCTAGGACATTCAGATTGAGAGTGTGGAGGGGACATCACTCACCATGGGAACGCTCCACCCGCTCCAGAGCTGAGCTGAGCGGCAAGGGCATTCTGCAGAAGTGAAAATGAAAGTCTTTGGTTCCTTCCTCCCTGATAAACATGAATTTTTCCACCCTCTGGAGTGTTAAACACAGATGAAAAATGTTAGCTTCAACTTCCCAGCAGGGGAGAAACACCTGTGGGCTGAGACGGAACTTGGGAAATGAGACTGAGTTCTTAAATACATACGAACTAGGTGGCTCACACCTGTAATCCCAGAGGCTTGAGAGGCTGAGGCAGGAGGATCCCAAGTTCAAGGCCCTGAGGAACTTAGTAAGACACTGTCTCAAAATAAAAAATAAAAAGGGCTGGAGCTTTGGCTCAGTGTTTAAGCACTGCTGGGTTTAATCCCTGGTACTAAATAAATAAGAGCTAGATTTTTTAAAGAGGTCAGACAGCAGCCCAAGGAAAAATTATTACAGTTTCTCAACAAATGGTTGTAAATCTGCTTTTGGAAACCTATTCCTAAGACCTTCCAGAAAATACATATGGCAGGCTGCCATCCTTTTAACAACTGGGAGCAAATCTAACTACCTGTTATTGGAGAAGAAAACAGCGGCTTAGCATATACATATGACACACTGAATATATGCATATGAACTCTTTTGGCCTAGTGCAACACTAAGGTAGGAAGGGGTTTCCGGGGAACTATTCTCTAAGACAGCTCCGTCCCTAGGTGGTGGTTTTATCAGTAATACTGAGGCTCTATCCCAGACCCGCAGAACCAGAACCTGAGGGTGACGTTGGGCCAGGGGATTCTACTCGAGTTTTGAACCACTGTTGTAAGGCAGGGACTGGCACATTTTCCTACAGGGCCAGAAAATACACATCTCAGGCTTTACAGGCTAAGAGGCAATACTGAGGTTACTGCGCAAGCATCCGCTAAGGTGGTAACAAGCATCCACAGAGAGGGAGCCAAGCCCTGCAACGTCTCAATCCCCTTCTATGTAAATGCACAGGAATCCTCCCCAAGCAGAGGGTCTGCCACAACACGTATCACCTCTATCTAAAATCTCCAGCTTACCTCTCCTACACCACGGGGACAGCCTGAGAACCTTCAGCACACACACGATAACGTGACTGAGAACGCACTGGGCCCCCACCATGCGTAGGCTGGACACAGAGGAGTCCATGAGCAGTGGCCACACCTACCATGTGTGTCCAGGCAGGGAACTGTCACTGATCCACATTCTCTCACGCAATCCTAATAATCCCACTTTACATACAAGGAAACGGAGGCTTAGATGAACGTTTTCCCCATGTCATACTTCTTGAGTGGCACTGCTTTTAATCTAGGCTCCTTGGATGCTAATACTTAAGAGTTCTTCATCGAAAACCACACTATCTCCTGGAAGAGGTCCTTGACCTCAAGGCCTAGCAGTTACTCAAGGAGCAAACAACAACAGAAGACAACACCTACCAGGGAACAGCAGAACACAACATTTAGCATTAGCTGTGCCTGCATGTTAGGGCTAAATGAAAGAATCAAAAGAGTCAACCTAATGTCCCAGTCCTGTCCTGATCAACAGGAACTGAATATACTGGCTAGCCAACCAAGGGGAACTGAGATTGCACATGGAATTAAAGTCCCTACTCAACAGGACTTAAGGTGGCAAGATCATTCTGATTATCTGGGGGAGGTTCCGTGTGATCAGGTACTTAAATGTCAAAAGAGGAGACAGGAAGAGTCAGTGGTCACTCTGGGACTGAACTGTGCCTCCCCAAATTCAAATACTGAAGCCTGGCCCCCACTGTGATGATATTTGCAGATGGAGCCATTGTTAAGAGAGTAGGAAGTCGTCATGGGCCCCTCATGCTGGGGTTACTGCTCTTGTGAGAAGAGACACCAGAGAGCTGGCTTCCTCTCCCTGCCATGAAGGACACAGCAAGAAGGCACTGTATCCAGCCAGGAGGGCTCTCCCCCAAACCTGGCCATGCTGGCACTCAGATCGGGGAGAGAGCAACTTTCTATTGCTTTAGCCACCGGTGTACGGTACTGTTATGGTAACCCAAACAGACTGTCTCAGAGAGTGGGGGAAAGATTCCATTTTCTGGCTTTGAAGATGGAAGGGGCTGTGAGCCGAGGAACACAGGTGGCCTCTAGAAGCTGGGCAAGTCAGAAAAATGGACTCTCCCTGGGAGATGCCAGGACAATGCCTTGACTTCAGTTCAGTGAGACCTAGGTGGCTTTCTCACCCACAGATCTGAAAGATAAATTTGTGTCACTTTAAGCCACTCTGGTGGTTTGTTGCAGCAGCAATGGGAAACACACATCTGAGAGAGTGGAAGAAGGCCAACCCTTTATCAAGTCTCAGCTGGACGGGTGGGGAGGGACTGGCAGGTCCCACCTAGGTGACTGGGGCAAGGGAGAGTGTTTATAGCCCAGGGTGTGGCTGTGCAGAAAACACCTGGTTAAGTCACCCTGGCCTCACCTAGTGCTAGAGGGCAGTGAGGCTGGGTGGAGCAGAAGGTGGGACAGAGCCAGCTCAGGGTAAATCAAGAAGATTTCTCGAAGAAATTAAGCAATATGAGACAGGAAAAGCTAAGGGGCAGTACAAGGCGTAGTGACAAATTAATTTCACTGTTCTAACACACATAAAGAAGTCCTCTTCTTGACAGTCCCTGGGGACATGGAGCCCCGTGCTCTGAACACCACAGCTCCTCCTGGGGAGCCCGTGGCCTCAGAGCAGAGCCCGTCCAGCTAGGATGCAGCCGCCAACCGTGGTGGCCAGCGGCTTAATCCTCACTGAATGTGCCCGACTTGCTGATGTCTGGTTCTAAAACAGCTTAATCTACCCTTAGAGTCCTCTGCTAAATATATTCAAAAGAATGTGCTACGAAAAGCAGTTTCAGAGAAGAGCTCCAAACGTGCTGCAAACGATGGCAGCAGCAGTGTAGGCGAGGCACAAGTTTCCTCAAGTGACTTTCTGAAGGTGACGACACTTGTTCTGAAATAAAGACTCCAGGACAGTTCTTCAAAAAAATTCAGACTCAGGCCCTTATAATAACTCAAACTTGGCATGATATGACAGGGAGATGACAAAAATAGGAGACCCCCCTCCAAGGTCAGGCAGGCAGCTAGCCTGCTGGGCCAGTGATACCTTGGAACGGGCAGAGGCTGGACATCCAAAGAGCTACATTTGCACCCCGGCCCTGTTGTGCCCTAGCTTCCCAAACTTCCTGGTCCTCAGTGGAAAAACCTCATTTCTGGCAGAGGAGCGAGTGCGGAGGGAAGACACAACCCGAGGTGTGGCGTGCAGGGGAAATTGCGAGGCACACAGAGACGGACGCGCAGGCTGGGGAAGGCCCTCTGGACAGGTGGCTGGACCTGGGCAGTGCACAGGAGCTGGGACCTCTCCTATTCCTGCAGTGCTTGCTAAGCTGAGGCCTCTGGTCAGGGTGATTAAAGCAGGCAGGGGCATTCTCAGAGGCAAATGAATCTGGAAGATATTCAGGCCACATCCTCCCACGATCCCCACATGCATATTGAGATCTTGGGAGGTTCTGTAGGCTGAGAAACTGGTTTACGTGTGCTCTGCCCCCGTTTCCTCCAAGGCTCCTGAGGCCTTCCTCATCTCCCCCAGGCCATGGATGTGGACAAGGATACACTGCCAAGTTTTAAGCACAGAAGCAACATCACTGGGCTTGTATTTTAGGAAACTGCTCCAGGGGGCAGGAAAAAGAATGAAGTGTGTGGCGCGTGCTCAGCAATATAGGTCAGAAAGGCAAATGGAGCAGAAGTGTCGACTCTAGAGTGTTAGATCTACGGGTGCTGGGCGAGTCCTGGGGCCAGAATCCAGTCAGGCAGCAGCCATGCAGCCAACCTCTGCACAAGAAGCATGCTAGTCCGTTCCTATTGTCCCCTGCCCCTGAGGGGACCACCTCCATCACCTGCCAGAAGCAGTGTGTCCATTTCCCCTGCCTGAATTCTGACTGGGCCTGGGAGAACGTTCCAACCCACACACACCACCCGCTTCTCACTGAGGGCTTCTTCAACTATGGTCAGCATCATGCGGTTTGCAGTGTGGAGTTCTTGTATATCGTTGTTAATCTGCTCTAAAGTCACCTGGCAGTGTGTGATAGCGTCCTGGCCCATGCAAGTGGACGGTGGCTACATGGACTTGTGCTCACCCCAGGACAAGGAGCTCGGGTGGATGGAACTTCCGGATGGCCCCACACCCCGTTACATCACTACATGGAGGGCTCTGGCTACAGGGACACACCCAGGCCCCCAAATGCCTGCACCCCGCAGGGGCACGCACTCTCCCACAGGCGAGCCTTCTGTTCTACACCCGTCGGTCCTGTTTCGCTCCCTCAGGGACTCCTCACTGTCAGTCTCCCAAGGCTGCCACCTTGTCTCTGAGTGGTTAGAGTCACTTAGTGACTTTTACCAACTCAGGATTTGGGCAGAGCAGACCTGCCACAGACAGGCAGCCTGTTATCTGCAGGCCAAGCACTGCAGAGGTTCTCTCAAAAATACATTTATAAGTCGAGGTCAAATACTACATCCACCAGTTGACTGTGTACGTATTCATCTTCTTCCCAATCGAGGAAGGCAGGAACTGGAGAATGGGAAGGGATATCTGGCGTGATTCACAGCACAACCAAAGAGCAGAGGCAGGAGCTGGGCGGCTGGGCGGCAGCGATTGGTGTTTGGGTGGGGGAGACTCCCAGCTGCCTCTGGTCTGCATGCCCAGCTGGGGGACCCACCTGGTAGCTGCTTAGGGTAGTACTACTGTGTGGGGACTTCAAACGCAATGTCTTCATGGAGAGACCCCTGGGAAGAGTACGTACTCACCCAGTCCAGAGATGTTTATTGCTTTCACAGATTTCTTCATTTTATAAAGAACCATCCGGTCCACGTCCAAAGCCTGAAACACAGAGAACGCGCGAATGAAAATGTGTTTACACTTATACCACAACTACTAGGGAGCAGCCCCATGAGATGCCCTGAGGAGGTCAGTGCTGGCCTGCCAGGCCCTCTGGGGCCAATTCTGTATGACACCTTCAGCGTGGTGCAGACCCCGGGCCCTTGAATGGCACTGAGCACTCTGGCTGGCGATAACTAAGAACCAACTCCTCCTCACCTGCCTCACCCACCTGCAGCATGCGAGCTGCCCCTCCCAGCACCTGCCGGACACATCCATCCGCAGTGAAGTGATGGATCGCTCTGAGCCGGCTCTGCTGTCCCTGCGTACCAGCAAGGCGCCAGTATGTGCCTGTCTCTGTGTTCATAACCCATCCCCTGATAGACACCCTGCCCAAGGGACAGCCAAGTCACAGGACCAGCCCTGCCCTGCACACATGCTGGTGATGCAGGGGAGGCAAACAAGCTCTGGGTTTGGAAAGACCCAAATATGAAGGTGTTAGCTTGTTAGAAGGTATTTCCCCAACCCTTCCCTTCCCAAGCTCAGATTCCTGTCCCAGAAGCTGGTAGTACAAACACCCACTTTACAAAGTTGAGTGGCTAAACACACACATATAAGTAGCATCTGGCAAATTTTATAGACCAACTATCCCAAAATAGCAGCACATGGCTCATAAAAAGTCTACACATAGTAGGTGCTTAAACGGTATTTGTGCAATAACTATTGAACCTGGAGATTTAAAAAGTAGAGATAAAATTCCTTCTTAATTAAACAGAAAAACGGTGTCAAGTCTCAAATGTGACAGGAGGGAGCGAGCATCTGCAAACTGGGACACTGACACCAACCACAGGGTGACTGCGTGAGAGCTAGGGGGAAGCACCCAGCCTGGTGTCACACAGACCCCGATGACAGCAGGGACTATCAGCCACTGCAGGGCCACCATCCAAAGCAGAGCACAAGCCCTCGGAGCAATGGCACGTGGGCTCCCAGCCTTCCCAGCCCCCCTCTCACACCAGTTTCAACAGCAGCAGCCCTAAGTCCTAGCTGTTCTGCAACGATGGCCACTGTACCGGGTGCTAACAAAGATGTGACCAGGGCTGACAATTTAAGATGGGAACGAGATCACAAGGCACCAGACATCTGACAGAGTGGTTACGATACGGAGAAGTCCTAAATTGTGACGCAGGACATCTGGCACTGCACCAAGAGTGATGTCTAATGTGGAGCAGGGACTCTGGGTGACAGTGACAAGTCTCCCACTCTGCGAGGGATGCTGACAGTACGGGAGGCTGTGCAGGAGCAGAGCCGTTGGGGACTCTACTGCTTGTTTAATTTTGCTGTGATTCTAGGTTAAAAAAATCTGTTGAAAAACAAAGCATTAGCCTGGTGCCGTAGCTCACACCTGTAATCCCTGTGACTCAGGAGACTGAAGCAGGAGGATCTCAAGTTAGAGGCCAGCCTCAGCAATTAGCAAGACCCTATCTCAAAATGAAAAATGAAAATGACAGGGGATGTAGCTCAGTAGTAAGAGCACATTGGGTTCAATCCAGTACCACAAAAGAAAGAAAAATAAAGAACAGCATTATTTTGTGCCACATTGTAGAAAAGGATGGATTAGGGTAGATGCAAGCTGGTTAATATTTCTTGTATAGTCGTCTCAAATCCATTCTTGACCTTCCTTTGTGACGCAGAAGGGGATTTGGAAGCAGAAACAACCACAAACAAGGGGACTTCTTCCTCAGAGTCAGCACTGTCCCTCTCCATCCCCAGGTGTCAATCAGCACTGCTCCAGGCAGGGTGCGCTTAGGCCGAGGCAGAAGTATCAGCTTCTGAAGTGAGACAGCACCAGTCAGAGCTGCCTTGCAGGCAGACAGGGGTCCAAGGAGGTAGTTCTGCTGTTTATGCCCCACCCAGGAGGGGCTTAAGGATGTGGCAAGCCCCCTAGAGGCATGGGGGGCTCTCTGCAAGTGCCTCTCAGCCACGATCCTGAACACAGTCCGCCAGCTGGGGGTGGAGAGAGGGCCAGAGCCTCACAAACCAGCACTGCTCAGAGCACCCCTAACCCGCTGCCCTCGCTCTTGCTCCCCACTCTTGAATGTACTCTCTCCCCTCCTTAGGCTCTGCTCCTGCCTCCTCTGCACCGCCAGTGCCTCCTGTGACCTACCCTTCCTCCTGGAGCCTGGAATGCCCACTCCAGGTGGGCGAGGCACTCACCCAGCATTTCCCCACAGCCCTGTGTGAGAAAATTCACTGAGCCCCTAGGGAGTGCCAAGCACTAGGCCAGGTGGCCGAGACAGGTGGGCACACACCTTCTCCTCCTTCCCGGCACACAGGGCTGGTGAGAGCCCGAGGTCCAGGCCGCGCTTGCACACGGACCTGCTCCCTATTGGCCTGGCTCTGCCTGGAGAGCCCTGCCCCCCAGGGTGGCCAGCACTGAGCACCCACTGCAACTGTGCGCCATGGGCACCACAGAACCACTTCCACCGTGTCTTCCTACTTTCCCCAGTCTCTGCTCAAGGGCAGGTCACCATCACCTCCAGGTCCTGCCAGAGCACCTGCCCCAAGCAACTCTATGCTAGCAGGAGAGGGAAAGTTGGGCTGCAGTACCCAGGCCAGGCAGGGATTGGGAAGGGGCTACGCAAATAAGAGGGACAGGCAGGAACAAAGTTGGGAAGCCAGTCAGGGATGATGCTGGGCACTGGGCGTCAGACTCCTAGAAAATCAGCCAGGAAGAGGTAGCTAGCTGCCTGCCTCCAGCAAAATATTAGGCCTCCAGCCTCAGACACCACACAGGCCTGCATCCCCGGGCATTTGCTCTGCCCTGCTCAGACACGTGGGGCAGGAAGCAGAAGTCCCCATGTGTGGCCAGCTGGACTCCGCAACGCTCTCCTGCGTGCAGGTGGGGTACGGCTCTCCCCGCAGCCCTGCACACAGGCCTTGCAAACCAGGCGGGGTAGGTGTCTTCTGACCCCTGCAGGGGAAGCACGAGTGACAGCCGCTGGCGGCTGCCTTCCCTCAGTCCGTTGAGCAGAGCTTGGAGGTGAAGGTGAGCAGGAGGCAGAGGTAATTTAATTAAAACCGCAAGAGGGAAAAGCAATTCCCTCCCTACTCAAGAACACACCCTTCATCACAGAGCATACTTACAGATAATTAAGGCTAAACTTGGTCAGGAAAAGTGGGAATGATTAAGACTGAGTGGTAGAAAAAGCCTGTGTCCATTACTTACAAAAACAGCGCTGCAATCTTGAGAAAACAGCAGAACTTTCCAAAGCCTCCAGCAACCTAAGGCGTGTGCCAACTTGGCTGAGATTACAACCCCACCAGGCCTCCACCCCACAAACCCACTCACACTTGGGAGAAGGGAAAATGCTGGAACTCGCACCAGAATGTGTGTGTAGAAACTGCAACTATGCAAAAGAGATGACGGATAATAAAAACCCAAGGAAAGCCACATAGTCCAGTCACCTCCAGTCACATTGGTCCAGCCACGTCCAGCCAGCTCAGTCCAGCCACCTCTGTCTAGCCATGAGGTCCAGTCATCACCAGCCACCTTGGTCCAGCCACCTCAGTCCAACTGTGAGGTCCAGCCACCTCGTAACTCAGGGGCTGGACTCAAGCTGGCCCTTAGTTTGCAAAACAAGTTTCACAGAGTAGGTTTACTGCATAAACAAGACTGTAGGGACCTCCAAGGAAAGTAAAAACTCTTGGGACAGTACATTGGAATGGTGAGTGGGGATAGGGAGCAGCGACCGTGATGGGGTGGTAGGGAAGACTCACTCTGAACCCCAACTAAGAGACATGTTTCCCCAGAAAAGAATTCCACTCTTCTCATCAGTAGGCCTGCACTCCCAAAACTGTACTCCATGACTACTGTTATGCTTTGAATTTGGTTAACAGAAATTGTGAAAATTTATTTTCTCTAATAACATAAGCACTTAGAAAACAGCCTTAATCTTGTCTCTAGGCCCTTAAAGTCCAAAATATCAAAGTTGATGACTTTGGCCTAGAAGTTCCACGCAAAACGTTTCTCCAGCAGCAGGGGCCAGCTGTTCCTCCTGGCCATGACCCGGAAGCACAAGGTTAAAATTCCAGCCCAGGAAGGTTGGTCTTAGCATCCTGGGGTCTCAATTAAAGCCAGCACAGGTGAGAAGGGACCTATCTTCCTGGCATCCAAAGATCTACAGAGCAAAGACCTGGCCTTTCAAGCTGGTCCCCTCTGCACTCCACCCACCTTTCCCTTCATCTCCCCTCACTCCATTCATGGAACGCCGACCTGAGAGGAAATGACAGTTCTGAGAGGCAGTAGACAAAACAAAGCACGCCCAGATCTGAGCTCCGGGGCAGCTGTGCCAAGACCCCGTCATGAAGACACTGGGAGGGCAGCTCTGTCTCATCGCACACTTGCAAAATGCAGCAAGCGTTCAGGACAGTGTCGAACACTTCCAGAGGCCTCTGGGAAGCACAGAAGTGCTCTGTGGCCCACAGACTCCAGGGAAAGCTAGAGCCATGATGGACACACCTCCTTCAGGAAATGAACCAAGGCCTGAGAACAGCAGATGTCATTACGAATCAAGATCAAAGCCACAGCCAAGCCAAATGCAGGTACCTAAGGATGAACTGAAGGGCACGGTTTATATAGCTAGTAAAACAGATGAACGAGGACCTTCACAATGCTCTCCAGAACAGCCAAATATCAGAGAAATCCAGATACCTGTCAGCAGTAAAATGGGAAAACTGTCATGTATCAACACAACAGAGCGCTACCTGGCAAGGAACACCCTGACCCACACACATGGATGCATTTAACAAAAGTGTTACAAGCATAAGGACACACTCAACAGCCCACTATAAAACTTCAAAAACGCATGCAAAACTGGGTTGACTATTCATTCATGTTTGTGAAGACTTTTTTTTTTTTTTTAATTTCCTGGCAAAACTACATATTTGAAAGGAAATCAAAGGTGGTCAACCAGTCAAGACCATGGTGACCGGGCAGGAGTTGTGGTTAGTGTGCACAAGGCCCAGTTCAATCCAGAGTACCAAAATGAGCATGAATTATACATGTATGTACACATAATGTGCTATATGAACAGCAAGAAAAACCTATTTAAAGGTTTTTTTTTTTTTTTTTTTTAAAGAAAAGTGAAAATTGAGTTTGGAGGAAGAGTCAGGGTAAGCTACCAGGGTGAACGTTAAGACTTGAGGTCAGTCATCAGCCGGCATGTTGGTCACGCACAACAGGCAAACGGAACCTAGGGATCCTGTTGTCCCATTCCTAAGCCATCAGAGAGGAGCTGGGGACAGGCAAAGTCAGAGTGCAAATGGCACAGGTGGGCTGCCGCCTTCGGGGGGGTTTCTGAGCGCTAGCTGCTTACCCTGCGAAGCAGTTCTAGGTCATTTTACTCAACTACTCCATCTTACTGTAAGGGACCCCCAAGGGCAGGCAAAAGGGAAACACATCATTTTTCATCTCTCAGATCCTGTTCCCATCTGGGCCAGACTGATGGTGGGGGCAGTGAGCGTCCCCTCAAGAGAGCTGGCCTCCATCACAGGTGCGCCCAGCCTGCCCACCCGCAGCAGGGTCGACACGCGCACCTGGCTGGCCCTGTGTGTGCAGCTTGCCCAGCACCCTGGGCACCTGCCACCAAGGACAAAAAACCACCACTGCAACTCTGCAGAGAAGATGAAGATCAAACTTGGTTTTTTAAAAAAAATTCTATCTTGGTCCCCTCTGGCCTGTGGAGAGGACGTGGCCTGCCAGCACCTTGGTGTCTGACTTCCAGCCTCCAGAACCATCAGAGAATCAATTTTTGTTGTATTAAGTTAAAAAAAATATCTTGTGATGTAGGGAAATAAAAGCGACATCATAAAGGAATTGAGTGCACACATACAATGCAAAAGCAAAAGCACAAGGTGCTACTAAGGACAGAATGACAGGCGCTGCGCTCTACAGACGGACACGGAGCCCTGGGAGGAGGCCGGCTCAGCTCGGGGCAGGCTGGGGACTGACTGACTGCTGCCACCGCCGCCATCGGCATGAGCTTGATGCTCCTGACATGGTCACAACCTATGAGGAGGGAAAGTTCAACGTCCTGCCCTGCGTTTGACTTCCCATCCCCTCCCCATCATCAAGGCACGGAACCGAGGATTCCTTTACTTCAGGAACAACGCATCCACAGACAGACGTGTGATAAAGAGAAATCCTCAAAGCTGCTTTCCCACCTGCAGAAACAGGCACAGAAAACCCTCTGGAAGGCAGCACCGACGCGTCGTGGCTCCTGAGAGGCAAGGGGACAAGGATGGGGAGCTCACTTTATGGGCCCTGTTTGAATATTTATTTGTTTAAAGGTAACGGATGAAAGAGAAAACGGTTCTGTGGCTGAAGAGCGGCGCTAACCCAACCTGCCAGGCAGAAGCACTGGCCCTGAAGCGCCAGTGGTGGTTGCCCAGGAGTCCCCAGGAAACACCCACTAGAGAAGAAAGGAGTGGAGGGAGGAGGCTGCCAGCAGGACCCACAGCAAGGCAACAGCCGCACTGGGGCTCAGGGTGACTGCTCTGGGATTGGGGACACCCTGGGGAGGAGCATAGCACTGAACTCAGGTGCTGAACACGCCTCCCTCCTTCCCCATGAGCTGGTTCTGAAAAGATGTTCTCAGTAATACTTCAAGGGGGGACCCTCCAAATGTCCACCCTGGCACAATCGCCACCCAAACTGTGTCCCTATGACTGCTAGGCAGCTGTTCACTACCACTGAATGGCCCTGCCAATGATACAACTCATGAGGTTCAAAAAGAACACGTGGGGGGGCTGGAGCGGTGGCTCAACAGTTGCGCGAGGACCCAGGTTCAAACCCCAGCACCACATACACAGCAAAGCATCCGAGCAAAGAAGGCCACATGGAAAACTAAACTAAAACTGATTCTTTTTAAAGAGAGGGACAGTGAGAGAGGAAGACAGAATCAACTTTATTTAGTTTTTCATGTGGCCTTCGTTGCTCTGAGACTTCATTGTGCATGTGGTGCTGGGGTTTGAACTCGTGTACCCGCACATACCAAGCAAGTGCAGTAACCCCCGAGTCACGGCTCCAGCCCCGCTCCTCTGTCGTCAAGAAAACAGAACAACAACAATAAAACATATGGGACTCCTGGGCAGAAATGCCGGTCAACAGGAGAGCCACCCAGCTCCCCACGTCGAAAGAACCAGTGTCCAGACGCACCACGAACCCTGTGCTGCAGACACCGACGGGGACAGGCAGCAGCTAACGTGGGCTCCACTGGAGTCTCCATCTTAGAGAAAAGGAAACAAATGACAGCGAACTCCAGCTTTGTCAAAGTGCTTCACATCCTGACTTGTCCTGAGGGGGGAGAGAAGCTTCTAGGAGCTGACAGGGAGTGGAAATGGGAAGCACACAGGGAAGGAAAGTGGACCTGGGGCCAAAGACCCGCTGCTCTTGGCAGGGCCTGGGTCCTCCTCCAGGGGGAGCCACAGGGGCACAGAGGGCCTGGCGGGGGGCCTGGCACCTCTTACATTTGCATTCCTGAGCTCTGCCCTTTGGTTTAGCAGAACAGCACAGATGGGAGACAGGAAATGGGCGACCTCGGAGAGGAATCACCAACAGAGGTGGGGGCCCCATAGCAGAGGGCTCCCAGCAGTCACTGATGGGTGTAGGATATAGACTGTCAAGGGAGCTGGGTGCACTGGCCACTGCCCTGGGCCAGGCTCCCCAGGTCCTGCTGGTGCTGGAAGCAGAGCTCAGAGGCTGGGAAGGCTGAGGAAGGTGACCTTCAGCGGGGAGTGAGGTCAGTCTGAGCATCTCCCCAGTCCCAGAAGACAATGGGATCCTAGGCCAGGCTGATTTCCCCAGGAAATGAGGCCCAAGCCACGGGAACTCACTTGAGTAACATCAACAGGGGAGAGGAGCCTAAGACAGCTGAGTTTTCTTTCTGGGCCCCAAAAAGGAGATGAAAAGAGTGAAGGAGAGCTTTGCTTCCCGAGATGACAGGGGCCCGTCTGGGGACATCACTACACTCCGTACCCTGTGGCTTCTGTCCCCGTCCAGCATGCAGGCTGCACTGCTCCCTCTGGGCCCACCCTCCACTCTCTCCTGCGGTCCACAGGCAGTCACGCTTGTGTTTGAACAAGAGGTCTCAAGCAAGAGATGCAGTAAAAATGGGAAAAGACAGAATGGGCATCTTCGAGAGGGCAGCTTCAAGAACCGTGGGTTTTCGATTCAGACGGACTTGGTTCTAACCAGGCTCTGCTCACTGGCTGGATGGACTGAGATGACCTCCTGAACTGCAGCTGCCTCAGGGGACAGGACCACCAATGCACAAGCAGTGTCCACCATTCAGTTGGCACCCACAAGCCATCAGCAGAGACATGCAGGGTCCAGCACACAGTTAGCACTCATGAGCCATCGGCGGGGACACGCAGGGTCCAGCATGAGGTGGGCACCCGCGAGCTGTTGGCAGGGACTGGCAGGGTCCAGCATGAGTTGGGGACTCGTGAGCCGTTGGCGGGGACATGCAGGGTCCAGCACACAGCAGGGCAGGTCCACCTGCCCGTCACTCACTGCTGGGACACGCCCTTCCCCTTACTTTTCAGGTCCACTAATGGCATTGAGAAAAGGCTCTGAGAACAACGTGCCTCTAGCTTTCGCCAGCCTTTCACTTCCTCCATCTTTCATCCACCTCTGAATTTTCAACACTCCCTGGTGTTTCTGACTCCCCACAAGGGTAAAAGGGCAGGGGGCACAGCAGGGTGCTCAGGGCCAGCCTGGAGGAGGAGAGTCCCCTGACCGCTCAGTTTTAACACGGGTTAGAGAAGTGGAGTGTGGACCCCAGTGTGACGTGCAGGGGTGAGGAGTCCCAGACCCACGGTGAGGAGTCCCCCAAAAGCGCACATGTGGGACAACACAGGAAGGCTTGGAGGTGTGATGGCTACGGGAGCCTGAACCCAGGAGAGCATTCGGCCCCTGGAGGGATGAAATGGGTGGGGTGCGGCCGGAGAAGGGGCACTGGGGCCGTGCCTTTTGGGTACATATTTTGTACCAGGCCAGTGGAGCCTCTCCCTCTGCTTCCTATGTCCTGAGCTGCTTCCCTCTACCACTCTTCCACCATGAATTCTGCCTCACCTTGAGGAATGGAGCCGGCTGTCTATGCACTGAGACCTCTGTAACTGAGCCCACAAATAAACTTTTCCTCCTCTAAAACTCTTGTCAGGGCTTTGGGTCACAGCAACAAAAAAGCTGACTACAGCACTGAGGGACTCCACTTACTAACGAGGCTCCAGGCAAGCCTGGCCCTCGCGTGCTGCTGGGCGGCCTCCAGGGTCCCCTTCGGCAAGCAGGGGCCCAGCCAGGCCTGAGCTCTACCCACCCTCCCCCACAGTGCCCACGTGGGGCAAGAGCAGCACAGACGACCCCCAGACACACCAGGTGCCACTCGGTGCGCTGTCAGCGCCTGAAGAGACCCTCGAAGTTACAATGACAACGGTGAGTGTGCAGCCTCAAGCCCAACCCCAAGCGCCATCCAGCAGCCCACGTTCAGAGCACGCGAACTTCCACATCTTACACACTCGTAGCAGCTTCCCCGACTTACAGGAGAAACCAACTTAGGAGCTTCAGGGACTTGCCCACGCCCATGTACTGAACTCATCAAAGGCAGGATGGCTCCGGCCTCCAGCATGTTCCCCACGCCAGGTTCCGAGCAGAACATATGGGCGTCACCCATTTCACTTCTGCTGCTGCTTTCTCTGGTGTTCCGGGGTAAACACTCCCTCTCCTTCCACCCCCATCCTCCCACTTCCTTTAAACCCTTGCCCACTGAGCCGCCCAGAACTAACACCAATGGATATCCGCTTCCACACCAAGAGTGCCGATCACACCATTCACCAAGAAAATGCTCAGGGCATCCCCGGGGCCACCGAATCACCTTGGCTCCTGCCACCCCCATGGCACGTAAATGGCACCCAGCTTGCTGGCATTGCCAACCACCACAAGCACAGGCCCACCCCAGACCAGCTGAGCAACCATTCCCACATTTCAGAACCTTACCCAAAAGGAGTGAGCAAGAGCCAGGGTGGGATCATGATCTGCACAGGTCCAGGATGTAACAGCGACTTGGCTTTCGGGTGGGAGCACGTAAACCACCACTACCGTTGGTCTTGTCCTGCCTCAGTCTTCCACCTGAGTTCCTGTTTCTCATCCGAAAAACCCTGTCCCCCCATGGTGGAACGGAAGGCAGGGAGTGGGGAGAGCCAGAGTGGAGAGTGAAAGAAAAGGCCGAGGCCCCCACAAAGCCCAGCTGTCTGTAGCAGCAACTGGTCCTGGAAAAGGGAGGCAACAACGACAGAGAGACTCTGGTGCCTTTTACAGCACTGGAGGATTGTGCCTCTCCTGCTTCTGCCACACAGAAGCCACCAGCCTGGCCTCCATCCACAGCTCTCCACTCCAGGTCTCAGCTCCAAGCACCTATCCTTTTTCTCCAATTCCAATAGTGCAAAGATGGGCACAGGGAAGATGGGCTGAGGGCGGGCGGGAACCCCCAGGCATCTTTCTTGTCCCAGACGACACCTCTGCATCCCCTCTTCATGCTCAGACCTGGCTCACGATGCGATGCTCTGTTTCCACATCTCCACATACCAGTTCCTTGACCTCCTGGGCCTTAATCCCCAAGTCCTAACACGTGGTGCTAATGTACACTGGAGATAGGGCTGTTGGAAAGCCGGGACAGCTGCAGTGTCCTGGTGAAGGCGAGGACCCTGCCCTCCACCCCCAGCAGGTCGCACAGCAGCCGACTCCAGAATGGAGGTGGGCCTGGCTGGGGCCTTGTTTTGTAAGCGAGGTCCCTGGGGGAGAACCCTGGTTTTGACCTGGGTTTCACATTGTTCCAGTCGACTCCAAAGCTGCATGGGCCCCTCCCAGGCAAGGACAGGAGAAGTTGTGCAGGAAGGTCAGCATCGGCCTCCAGCCCCAAATGTGCAGGCCTCTCCACCATGAGGCCTCGGGAGCCTTCCAGTGAAGACACCTTGCAGCTCAGCACACAGGGACCTTCTGCTGTGCTGATGGAAGTGCTGCACTAGTGACAGGGTCCTGGCCATAGCATGGAAGGCTTGAGAGCCACCAGGAACAAGGTGGGGACAGAGACGGGAGACCCTCAAGAGGGGCAGAAAGGCCTGCTCATGAAATTCACTGCGCCCCCAGACAGCGTCCACCCACTAGGGAGCAAGAATAAAGGTACAAGTGGAGGCTGCCCTGAATAGAACGTGGCACAGCCCAGGGAGCCTGCGGGGAGAGGGTGGCCTGGCCATAGAGCAGGGCACAGGGACCAGGCGTGGGAAAAGGTACAAGTGGAGGCTGCCCTGAACGGAACGTGGCACAGCCCAGGGAGCCTGGGGGGAGACGGTGGCCTGGCTGGAGAGCAGGGCACAGGGACCAGGCATGGGGAAAGGTAAGGACAGGAAGGTGCCCACGGGCAGGGCTCCTATCTCTGCTGCGGGTCAGCAGGGGCTGCTGGTTTTCATCAGTGGAACAGTGCTTCTCCCTACTGAAGAGCATTGGCCTATTGGATTTACTTTCTGCCTGTCCACCCAGAGAAAAGAAAACTGGAAATCCCAGCTAAAAGAACAGGAGGGAAGGCTCCCTGGCTGCCTCAAGTGAGGGAGGAGGCCGAGCCTCCCACCCACATGCCGACACCAGACACTGCTCAGAATGATGCCCTCCCTGCTAAGGGGACAATGGGACCTGCAGACAATGGAGAGAGGCTAGGGTCCCCAGCAGAACACAGACCCTACCCACACTCCCCAGAGAGCAGGCCCCAGGGACATGGGTCAAGGACATGGGGCTCAGCCCACAGTCAGCAGGCACAGAACACAAGGCTGAGTCCCCAGCACAGCCTGCACTCAACGCTGCTGTGTGATGCGTCTGAGGGGTGAAGAGAAGAAATAACAGCACATGACGCAAAGCCAGAAGCGCAGACCTGTTCCTCGGACTAGAATGCTCACCTGGCCCACTACTCTTCCTCAGGGCATGCCATTTCCTCCATCTGTCCCACTATTAAGTCAAGAAATAACACACCAAGAAAATAAGGCTGCTTCTGTCCCAGGAAAGGGCCAGCTTTTAAAACACGTGGTCACTCTGCGCTTCTCCAGGAGCCGTGCTGCTGCTGCGTCAGAGAGCGCGGCGAAGCAGTCCCTGCTTTCAGACCACTGAGGCTCATCACTGAGCCCCAGGGGACAAAGGCAAGAGGATGTGCCCCGCTGAGGACAGGGACCAGTAATGTTCCAGCAATGTGGGACAGATGGGGTCCTGCCCTGCCACTCCAGCCGACACCAAACAGGCTGTGACAGGCTCTGCCAAGGGAAGGACCCCCGCCACCAAGCCCAGCGCAGGCAACACAGTCACATCCTGAACAAAGTGCCAGGCGGGGAGCAGGGCCGCAGGTGCTCCAGGCAGGGGGTCAACTGAGTCAAAGCAGTGGGGCTGCAGGGGAAGCTCAGGATGGGCAGCAGGGGCTGGGCATGAACACAGCAGACAGCTGCCTCTCTCAGCCTGCCGGTGTTTTTAGAGCTAATTCCTCTGTGTGGAATGGATTAAAAGTTATCTCGCTCAGATGCAACTGTTCAATTGTATAACATCACATCCTCCAAGCTCACTGGCGAGAACACTGAGCTGCTTCCGTTCACCTGGAATCCGCAGCTCGGATGTCTGTGACCTGCACTTCCACTTCAGCGGACTCACAGAGGCAACTCAGATGCGCACAGAGAAACACAAACACACGGTCACGCACATCCCTTCACGAAAACAAAAGCTAAGAGCTCTGAAATGGCAAGAAATCAGTTGCAACTCTCTACCACTAGTATCACCTAATGTCCTGGCAGCCCTTATCTCAAAGGTGCCAGACCTGAAACTCTGAGCCCACGGACCACGCTATTGTGGCAAGATGTGTTCAACAGTAATTCTCCGCGCACAGCCGGCTCGGGTGCCTTGTGCACACACGCACACACGTGTAAGCACTGATTTAACATCTGGACACACACACGTGTAAGCACCGATTTAACATCTGCGTGCACACACGTGTAAGCACTGATTTAACATCTGGACACACACATGTAAGCACCGATTTAACATCTGGACACACGTGTAAGCACGGATTTAACATCTGTGTGCACGCATACACACATGTAAGCACTGATTTAACATCTGGTGCCCACAGACGTAAACTCATACCATGCATTCGAACTCATGCCAGAGCCATCATGCGTGGCACATGGTTGGCTCTCACATCAATAATGAATTAACTGGACCACCAGCATAACTTGCTTTTTTGCAGGAGACCCTAGAAAGGCTTTTCTCCTGCATCTCCCATTGCGTCAAAACCTGTGAATGGGTCACTGACGGGGCAGACTGCGGTTCCGCGTGGCTTTTTCCATATTCAGGCCGTGAGCAGAACAAGGCACCAGAAGCAATCCGACTTCAGAGCTGACTTGCAGGGCAACTCCAGAACTCCGATTTCCAAGTCCCTCGCGCCTCCGTGGCCCACGGCTTGCAGGGGTCAGAAAGCTTAGGACCTATCGCCTGCCTGCTGCAGGATGTGCATCAGAGTGCAGGTCTGTTCTGAAAACGCTTTAACAACTGTTGGAAATATTAATGATGCGGAAGCCCTTGAGAACCTCGGGGTGCCGCATTCATCTTGCCCCAAATTTTCTTCATCTCAGGCAAGTCCCTTCACCTCTCTAAAACTTGTTGGAAGTCTGACTCTGAAATCTCCAGTGAGAACACCTGGCGTATCCAAGGCCACCAACGCAGGACCAAGGCTTCTTTCAGCTTCAGAGTTCACTTGTATCACACTGACCGCCACACAAGACGACATGAGGCCATCTCTTTAAAAGCCCTCCAGGGGAATTCTCTAAAGTAAACTGTAGGCTATGGATCCTTTAAATCTCTGCTATAAGAATGATCCATTCCAGCTCACAGGAATATCTGCATTACTAGTTCACAGAGCACATCTTTCAGTTCAGGGACCAGAGCAGTGGCTCTGTGGTTACGGTGATTGCCTGGTATGCATGAGTAGGCAGGTTTGAACCCCAGCACCACGTACACAACTAAGTGTCAGAGTAACGAAAACTATGTGAAAAACTAAATAAAACTGATCCTGTCTCTCTGTGTGTCTCTCAACAAATCTCAGATTATTGCTACATAAGTGTTTGAGCTCTTTGGACAGCCCTTCCCGTAAGAAAAGTTCAACAGATCAGGATCTCCACTCCACTCCTGTGACACTTTCCTGACCTAAAATGCAACTTACATGGGGTAAGTCTGGACATCAAAGAACATACAGACAAGCTGGTTAAACCAGGAGAGGCTGCTGAACATGGCGTTATCAGGGAAATGTAAACTAAACCCCAGAGAGAGGTCTCTGCAGCCACTAAAACAGCTGATGGTACCAGCTGTGGGCGAGGGTGTCAAGGAACTGGAACTCTCGGATGCTGGTAGTGAAAATGAAAACTGGCACTTTGGACAACAGGACTGTAGCATCTTATAAAGTTACACACACCCAGGACCATGCCAATACCGCACTCCTCGGTATTTGCCCAAATAACACATCTGTCTGCACAAAGACTTGGACTCAAACATTCACAGCTGCTTGATCAAACATTCACAGCTGCTTGATTTCCCAGTTAAAAACTGGGAAAAACCTGAATGCTCACCGCTTAATGAACCAATTAGAAAATACAATGGCATTCAACAAATACCATGTCTACTGTCCATCAGAACAGCATCCAGGGGCGAGAACACAGGCAACACGGCTCTGCAGGGCACTGAGCCTGGTGGAAAGAGGCCACATGCAAAAGGTTACATACTACAGTTCATTTGTGTGAAATTCTTAGAAAGGCCAACCCGAGTGGCAGCAGATGCAGGACCGCCAGGGGGAAAAAAAAAAAACAAAAATCACCTTTTGTTTCCTTGACTCCTCAGGAGAGGCTGGCACCCTGCACAGGTGGCCTCTGCAGACCCCTGAAGGCTGGCGTGAACAGAGAAGTCAAGACACCTGGCACAAGATGGGGGGTTG
>PVKS010014325.1:0-20691 GCA_004027875.1 Aplodontia rufa | reverse complement strand
TTCACCAAGGTCAGATCCCAGGCGGCCTCTCTTACCAAGTCCCAGACCCCGCCCCAGCCACGTTGGAGGAAAGGCCACTCCTCCTGGTGGAGCTGCAGTTGTCTCCAACATGCAAACCCACTCTGTGCTCACAGTTAGCCACGCTCCTCCAGGCATCTCCGTCCAGCACATCCTGTGCACCCAGGCCCTGGCCCAAGGTTTCAGCACCCACTGGGGGACAAGGAGCCAGGTGCAGGGTAATGTGCCCAACGGGGCACGGAGGGTGGATGGGAGGGCTCGAGCTCAGTGCCAGTCTCACCACAGGGCCTCAGCCCACTCTTGACGCGATGGGTGACTTGGAGGAACAATGGCGCTCTGACAGCGACACTCTGGGCCCTTCCAACTCTACCAGTCCTCTATCACACACACTATTCCTATCAGCAATTCCCCGAAGGACCCTTGGGTTTCCAAGCTCACTTCTATCCTGTCTCCAATCCAAGCCCTTCCAGAGCCTTCAAGATCCGCCCAACCCTTCCCCCAAGATCCCACCCACCCCTGTGCTCCGATCACACCTGTTCAAAACCACATCTCCACTCCCTTGTCTGGAGTTTAAGCTGTACGTTCCCCAAGGCTAAGGGAACCTGTCTCGTCTGCTTTTGTGTCCCTACCAACCCGGGGCTTGCCCACAGGTGCCTGCCCACAGAGGCCACACTGAATTTCACCTTGATCCTTTCCCCTCCAGCTGTTGAGTTTTAATTTTATGAGCTGGAGGAACAAGAAGATTGCAACATGGGGGAGGCCAAGGCACCTCCGCCGCATCTTGGTTGATTCAGAGCTCCCGAGTCCACAGCCGATCACCTGCTCGCCTCTGGTGCTCACTCTTTTTACCCATGTCCAACAGCTGTGTGTGACCTGAGCCTACATGAAAGACCATCACCCCGAATTCCCCTGGGTGCCAGAGAGATGAGGGTTTCCCTACCTTTTTGCACCCGCAGTGAAACAGAAAACATTCTACACCTTCAAGGCTTGGTAAGGACTAAGGTCCAGGGCCCCAATCCCTGCCAGGGATCCATCTCCAAAGTCACACAGAGCCTCAGTTCTAGGAGGTAGGCAATGAGACTTCAGAAAAAAGCAAATCTTCCAGATAAAAATGGTACAGACGGGAAGAAACGTCAACCCAGAGTGGACCTCAAATCTCACTTGCCTTCCTTACACCTCACCATTGGCCCTTTGATCACCCTTCCTACTCACTTCTCATGGATTCTCAGCATGACCAGCCTAAATCAAAAACCTGGAAACTTTGCAATGTTTTAAGGGCAAAGCTTCTCTGACCATGCCCACGGCACTCTCTGCAGCACCCTCAGGAGGTCCCCCTCCTCAGGAAGGGGCAGCGCACCCACCATCACCAGGCCAGCCTAGGAATGCCTGCCTGCACAGGAAACAGGCAGGCCTGGGCAGGTGCCAGCAGTCGCTGTGACCTTTCCATCCTCCACCCACCACTGTGCTGCTCCACCCTGCCAAGGCATGGACACACAATCCACATGACAAGTCGACCCGTCATTTCCTCCCCAGGAATCACCCCTATAACCTCAGCATGACCCTCCCTACAAGATGCCTTGGCAAGCTCCTGGGAATGCTTGGCTCTGGAATCCCTCCTTCACTCTCCACCTAAGCACAAGGCCAGCCCGAGTTCAAGTTTACACCACAGAAAGGAAAGCTACGCGTGCAAACCTCCCTCGGGGACCTGAGGCCAGAAAGGGGCAGGGCTGAGCCACAGGCTTGGTGCAAGACCAAATGCACACTAAGCTCTCTGCACACCTCAGGTCCTCACAGCCTCCCGCAGAAAGAAAGCACCAGGCCACTGGAGTTGGAGCAAAAACCCTGGGTCTCGCAGGCCCCAAGAAACCAGAGCGCACTCATGTGGCCGTGGCCAAGGGACAAGCTCTCAGCCCCTGCTGGGGCCCAGCAACAAAACACATGACCTGTTCTGAGGATGCTACAATTAAATCTCTTCTAGACCTTAAACTCCAGGTATCCCAAATGCTACAGAGGAAACAAACGAAAAGTCAAGGAACAGCACTATTTAACACAAATTGTCTTTCTCAGTTCAGGGGCATGGAGAATTCTCAGTGATATGCACACAAGGGCCAGCCTCCTGCTGTCCAATACTGGGCTCCAGGACACGATATTTCTGGCCAAAAAGAACACATCGTCTAATTGAAATGCACAACCCACATGTCCAGCAGATGAAAAGTTTGCCCAGTAACTGGCCCACAAGAGCGGAAGCTGTTGGCTAAGTGAACGGCAAGAAGCAGAATGGACTCCCAGTCCAGCCAAGCCCGCACATGGGCTACCAATGTCATCCTGACGACCCTGGGGGAGGGTCAAAGAGACTGAAGCTCAGAAAGCTAACTTTCACTTAACCACCTGACAAGTGGACACACAAGACTCACGCCCTGGACTGAGTCCATACATGCTATTACCTCCTCTGCATTCTAGCACCTTCCCCACACACGAAAATGAAGAGTTCCACGTACGTTAATTATCCAGGAGAAACGACTCCAAAATGCCAATGGCTTTAAAAAAAAAAAAAAAATCTTGAATGGCAAACCCAGAGAAACCAACTTTAAATATTTTACTGTTAAATAGAGAATGCAGAATGTAATTCTGCCTCAATATTCAGGATTGATGTGAGCACGCTTGGTGTTGAAGTCAGCGTGGGGTGCACAAATGGTCCATTCTGGATGCTCCTCCCACCAGCCGCCCCTTCTCCACCTAACATCTGGCTAAGACTCCAGGGCAGCTGAGCTCAGAGGCCTCTTCTGTTGACTTCTGGTTCCTGGATACGTTCCAGATGGCAGAGGTTGCTAAAAGTCTGACCTCTGGATAAGTGGAGCATAATTACGCCTAAGTGCTAGGAGGACACGTCCTAAAGAGGCGGTATGTGTGTGTAGGAGAGTGGGGAATAGGGCCAGAGAGTGACAGTTTCCTGGATCCATCAAGGTTATTAGCCCCAGATTTTAAACCCAAGAGGCATCAAATTTAGAGTAAAGATGGACTATCCAGGAACAGGCGCTGGCAGCAGGTGCAGGACGCTGCCCATCCACTCTGGCACTGCAGTTTCACTTCATTAGCGACTTGGTGCCACCCCTAAATTTCAGGATGTCAACAGACGCAAAGCACTCAGCAGCCAGAGGTGGAACCAGAACCCTGGAACACGACACCATGCCCAGCCACGCTCCTGCACAGAGCACACTGAGTTTCCACAGAAGCACCCAAGTCAAAAGCTACGCTGTGGGCAGAAGGCAGCACGTGAGGTAATAAGGTCCTGCCACGCAAGCAGACTGCTAAACTGGTTCACCTTGTGGACGGTCCCAGACTCCACAGGCCTCTGGTAACGTGGAGCCAGTCCAAGATGGCAGGGGCAGGTCGCTCTCCTTAACGAGGAGCGGAGTTCATCCTCGCCAGGCTCCCCACCTGCTGCCACCCCAGTACCAGGCCCATGCAGCGTGTGCCTCAGAACTCATGAACATAGACTGCTGTCAGCCAGATGATCCTTCCCTTCAATTAAATAGACTTTTAGACCATTTTCCCCGCATACTCCGGTAGGCAGCCTTGTGGGGAAGCCATTAACATCCCAGGGCTGAGCCTCTCCGCACCAGGATGGGCTAAATGATCTGGATGTGGAGAAGGATTCAAGAGCATCAAGGAGAGAAAAGTGGGAAAGGCACACCACACTAAGGAAGGCTGGATTGAAAGGCAAACCTTTCACAGCTCCTCTACTCTAGACCCGGGATGAAACCGTCCATAGAGTCAGATGCTTAAAATGTCACACAGGTTAGACCACTCGGTGCAGTGGGTGCTTAAAGAGACGTCAGTCAAATCACAAGCTGGTTAGGTTCACCTATTTTAAACATCAAGTGTGGCTTCAAAGAGACCTTACAGAGAATCCCATTCATTTTTCACTCACAAATATAAAGAGTTACCCCAAATCAAGCAGCTCATCAGGGGCAAAGCCAAGGCCCCCCAATCGGGTCAAGGTGCACTCAACCCTGTGCGCACCACCCAGGCCACCCACCCTGTCCTTGCAAACTTAAACAATCACCCACATGATTATTATTACATAAGGAAACATAGGGCTTGATTTTCTTGCACTTGGGACCCCAGAATGACCATAGCAAAACAATGACTGCAAATCAGTATGTCCACGCCCTGTCCCAGGCACTGGGGATCTTGAGGAAACAAAACTAAGTTTTTGTCCTTGAGGAGCATCAGCTGTCATTCTAGTGAAGACACAGACCACAAGCTGATGACGACTGCGGCATGTCCCATCAGACAAGAGGCAAGGCGGGAGTAGAGAGCCCAGCATCCTACAAGCCCTGGGGCAGGCACTCGGCTCCGTTCCCCAGGGTGGCACCAGTACCCAGCAGGGATTTGCTGCCTGAAGGAATGAAAGAAGGAGTGCTGCTACTTGGGATAGAGAAGCTGGAAAGATGGGCGGTGACAGTTGAGCAACGCACGCAAGAAAGATGTGGAAACCAGGTGTACTTGGTAAGAACTGCCATCACTTTGAGAAATGACCCAAAATAGATGTATGAATACAGTCCCTAAAAGAGTAGTCACAACACTCTTCACCCGACAGTGGATGGCCCCAAGGAAGCAGAGAGTAAATCAACTGGCTGTGCCACCTCCTGTGGCCAGGAGCCTCAGCCCACCCCAGGGGCCTCCCGAGCCCACAGACAGCACATCATTGATGGATCCAGAAAACATCTTCCTCAACAAGGCTGCAATGAATGAACGGCACATCTAAGAATGCACGGAGACCGATCCTCACACAGTCCTGCCTCGACTTGACCTAGGCCAAAACAAAACAAGCTTCAGCTTCTCCAAGTGGAGAAGCCACCTCAATCCCTGGTCTCCCTTCTGCAAAACGCAGTTATATCTTTGATCTTCCACCAACCTAAATCTAAGAAGAATTTTAATTAAATTCATCTGCATAACATACAGCAAGCAGATGCTTCTAAACCAAACATCATTCTAAGAGTTACTTCCCTGATTCAGTCACACTTTCCATCTGAGCTCCTAAACCAACAGCAATTATAATCTATGGACAAAAATGTGCATTACAAAAACTTTCAGATTCACCAGGGCAAAGCTTTCCTACTCTTGGAAACCGAAGCAGTAGCTTTTGTTAATCCACACGCCTTCTCTCAGCAACACCTCAAGCCATCGTTTAGGGCAGCCCAAAATGAAGCAAGCATAGAAAGCAGCTTACGCTTTTTTTTTTTTTTTAATAACAAAAATTGTTCTGTGCTGTTTGTTGTGGGCCTGTAATATATATTCAAGCAGGAACCACTGCAGCCCAAAGTCTTACACCTATGTATCAGCCTCACCCGTCAATCATCACACCATCAAAACCTATTTGCCCAACATCATGTTTCCCCGAGAGGGCAAGTTGGCTCTATAGAGGAGGAAGGAAAAGAAACAAAAGTTGGATAAGAAGAAACAAGAAAGGTGGTACAGTGGAGATCAGCTGAAGATTCTCTCCCTGCACCTCTCCTGGCTGGTATCAAAAGGAGCTGTGCACAGGTGTTCAGATCCCCCTCTCCCAGCTACCTATCTGGCCACCAGCTATTCTCCCCCTGAGCTTAGGACCAAAGGCTCGAAGCACAGAACCACACTGCTTCTACACCATACGTTCACTCCCCCAGGCTGAAGGCACGTTGAGTGCCACCTCCATCAGGCTGGACACACTGCTAGAGTGCTGGCCAACTCAGCCGGCGGAATCCATTTCCCAAGGTGGGACCCCAGGAGTAGATCACCAGAGGGTGAGCCCTGCTGCACTCCTTCAATGGTCACCACCCACAACCACTGTGAGGGCTCTGGCAAGGTGCCGGAGAGCAGCCGACAGTCTCAGCAAGGGATGGAACTGTGCCCCTACAGTCCATGCCACACTCTATCTGGAGGCCACCAAAGCACACCCCCAGAAGCTGGAGATCCAAAGAACACCTACACCCACTGCCTGGCCCAAATCAAGTCCATTCACACACACTGCACAAACCATTCAAAGGCAAAGTCTGGACTCTGGACCCTAACACATGCAACACAGACCCCTCTGCCTGCCAGGCCCTCTTTTGGCCTGCTGGACACATCTTCTGAGGCCCAGAACAAAACGCTGTTCCTTCCCTCTGCCTCCCTTTCCTGGACTTGAGTGTCTTGCAGACAGTACTTAAGTTCTGGCTGCACTGAAAATACACGTCTGCAAAAGCAAAACTGTAACACTCCCCACTGCCCTGCCCCCGGAGGCACAAGCATTGAATCAACTGACTTCATTTTCACATGTGTACCTAATGGACTCCAGGGAAGTTTCCTCAGCAACTCAGTAACACACCACTGCCTGGCACACAAAGTGGCAAAGGACAACAACTTACAGGAAAAACCTCTCCCTGAAAACAGGAAACAAAGAACATTTTACCTGCATCGCAGTTCAACCAAAATTCTGCACCATCATTACTTAATATCAATAAAACATCTTCCTGTAATTGCAGAATTAACAAAAACTGTTCGGGGTGGAGCAGTGGCTCAGCAGTTATGGCACTTGCCGGGCATGAGCAAGGACGTGGGTTCAAACCCCAGCACCACGTACACATCGAAGAGTGGGAGCAAAGAAAGCCACATGAAAAACTAAAACTGATTCTTTTTCTTTCTCTCTCTGTTCCTCTCTCTCTTTAAAGAAAGACTGCTGTCCTAAAATATAAATGCGTGAGCTCACAATATTTTGCTTTGGAATGTCATCCTGAAATTTGGATAAGTCTGTGAAGACCAACTGTGAAGCTCAACTGTGCCATTCTAGGAAACCATCTACTTTTTCCACCCTGACTCCTGCCTTTCCCGAGCCACCAGGCAGTAGCAGGACAGGAAAGGAACTCAGCAGCACAAGAGCTGCTTCTCATGGGCTGAGGCCTTGAAGTCACTCAGCCTCCATCAGCATCTTCTGTAGACACGGAGACACCGCTGTTGGAAAGTGGTCAGCAGCAAGGGTGCTTGGTGCTCAGTGGTGTCGGGGGAAATGGAATTCACCTCTATGACCGTCCAAGAGGCAGAACCACCATTTCCTCATTTATAAAAAGGAATGAAGGAAATGGTACTTGCAAGACTGGGCCATGATGGGGGCTGCTCGTGCTAGACCAGGGCCTGGCATGCAGTAAGGGCTCAGAAGGTCTAGTGCTCGCTCCACCCCACACACATACAATCTGACTACACCAAACACAAAGTGTAAAAAGCCAAGAGAACACAACAGAACAGACAGGCAGTGGGTGGGTGCACATGGGACAGCTGCGGCTGCTCTGGGCGTGCTGTATACAGCAGGTCAGAACAGCTAATCCCAAGTCCCAACATGAGGACAAACCTGTGCTCACCCTACACCTAAGGCTGCCAAAGCAAAGAGTCATTACAGCCTTAGAAACCACACGAACAAGCTAAAAAGGTAAGGCCATATGGTCCTCTCGGCCGGTGCGGAAAAAGCATCCGACGAAATCAAACACTCTTTCATGACAAAAACTCAGCGAACCAGCGGCAGAAGGGAACCCACAAGGACAGCCACAGAACCCCTGCAGCTGACGCAGCCCAGGGGAGCAAGGATGATGGGGACGAGGCCGGGACATCCCTCTCCTCGCTGTCCAGTGCCCGCTTAGCGAATGCAGAACAGCAAGAGGGAGCGAGGGAAAATGGCCTGGGAAGGAAGGGGTCAAGCCTGGAGTCTAAGAGGACATGGAAAATGCAAAGCCACCTGCAAGGCTACGGAAGCCACCAGCACGAAGGGAGCGATCGTGGGGAGGGAAATGCCGTGCTGTAATTGCGGTGATACATCAAAGTGTGCTCTGGAAGTCGGTGAGTGTGCTCTATATAAGTCACACCACAAGAAAGCAGACCAAGAAAGGAAGCAGGCGCCTTAGCACTCCTCAGCCGGCAGGCTGCGGCCCTGCCACCGTCCTCCCTGCCTGTCACAACTCTGGACTCATACCTGCACCCCACCAGGAGGTGGTGGGGACCCCTTGAAGGAGACACGAGGGATGAACAGCTTCCCTGCGGGTGGACGGCTGCACTCGGGACTCCACGTGGCTGCAAGGACCATGCTTTATAAAGGGGCTGTAGCCCATTACAGCTGCAGCAGAGTAGAGGACAGCTGGCTTCTTCTCAATTAACGTTCTGTCCCGCGTCTGGAATGTTGGAACAGAAGCTGTCAGACATCAGGGGTTCCCTGAGCCTAGCAGCTCTCAGGTTCTGCAGACAGAGGCGCCAGAAAGAGGAAGTGTCTTGCCTTGCCCTGGGTAACACACCAATTTCTACTGAAGATCAGAAAGAGAGGAACTTTAAAAAAATGGAATACAGTTAGCATGTAACTTGAATTTGTTGCTTATGCACATAATCGATAAATGATCTGCATGCAAGATCACTAAGGAGCCGGCCAGTAAGAGTACTAGAGAGCATGGAACCCCAACGCCAACCCTCCAGAGCTGTGGCTCCTCCCCACACGGGCACCTCCCACTGTGGAGGGCGTCACAGCCCACTGCAGACACGCCTGCCCCCAGGACTGCACGTGTACAGCCCCACTGTAACCAGGGCCTCCACCCTGCTTTGCAACAGGCACAAGACGCTGCGTTCAGATCCACCTGTCCATGAAGGGGCGAGCGTCCCACTGGGCTTTCTCAAAACGACTGTTCTGTCAATCAAAGGAGGAACCCTGAGCGCCTGCTACCATAGGCACTCCACCTGACGCTCAGTGGGACCAGTCTCTCCAGGTGGCTCCCAGTGCGGCCTTCCCACCATACAGAGCCAGGAGGTACCTTCTAGATCCCAGGGAGGAAGCAGACTCATCCTAACCTCGCCCAAGGTGTCAAGTTCAGAAGTATCTAAGTGCTCCCCATGAAGGAGAAAGGTCCTAGACCAGCTCGAGCGCGGGGCCCATCCAAACCTCTCCATTTCCACTTTTGAAAAGCAAAAGTCTGAAAGCAGTATTAACCACTGAAGCATGTACAGAACAAGGATTCCTGTGCCCTTTTTAGGACTTTCAAGTTTCCACCCCCTCAAACCAGAAGCAGCGCTTTCCTGGATCCACCTCTTCCTCAGCCCCCACAGCAGAAAGGTCAAACCCGTCCCTCCCACCAGCGTCTCCTGGCCCTGGCCTCTGCCTGCCCATCTGCCCACCCAGCCCTGCCTGGCTCCCCAGCCAGCTCCAGGGATCTTTCTCACACGGGTCTTGCTCGGTCCCCTGTCATCTGCTCGCAGGCCTCCATGGCTCCTCCCCTGCCGCCACCCCCAGGATGAAGTCTAAGCTCATCAGCTTAAGACAACACAAATCAGGAAGAAAATCAGAAGCAGTGGACACACCCTCTGAGAAAATAAACCTTTACTCCAAAACAGGAAAGGGCAAGGACAAAATAATTTTAACTGGGATAGAAATACACAGTAGTTCCAAATCCTAAAGGCAGGATACTACAAAAAGAAAACGTAAAATACGCTGTGTGTCCCTCACATGCACATATGCACATGCACAAAGTACACGTGTGTACAAGGAGAGTTGCTTTTGATTTTTATAAGTTCTATCAAGTTCCCGTTGCTCTCTAATAAGACGTCCTCTTATAAACATTAAGAACTTTTACATAGTAAATTTAAACTCAAGCCCTTTTTATCAGTACTATGGTGGTTTAGGCATCTTCATAACACAAAGTAAGATATCAAAATATATCCCCAGAAGAGCACATCTGGCCTCAGCACAGAGCAAGTTTAAATGGCAGAAAAGAATACCACCAGTAGAGATGAGAAGATGGCAGGAGTCTAAGAGGACCAACACTCCAATCCTTCTCCCAAGACCTCCGCTACCTCATGGCCCTTGATCACCTAAAGATTCAGTTTGGGCCGGAGCAGTGCTTCACTAGCTGGAGCGCTTGCCTGGCATGCGCAAGGACCCAGGTTTGAACCCCAGCACCACGTATGCAACTAAGTGTCAGAGCAACAAAGGCCAGATGAAAAGATAAATAAAATTGATTCTATCTTTCTCTATCTCACTCTCTCCCGCTCTCAAAAAAAAAAAAAAAAAAAATTCGGTTTGTGAAATTTTCCATATCATCTTTTTCCTACCCAGCATAAAAAGAAACTCACTCACCAAAAACCCTCTCCCTTCACCAGCAAACCAAGGCCCAGGAGCAGTTAGGGTTAAAAGGACATCTCTGGGGCCCCATCCCACCCTCCAGCCTCCCAGGCCAGGCTTCTCACCACATGGGCAAAGTCACCCTTCCTGGCAGAGACCACCTTCCTGGCAGCCCTCCCGTGCATGGCAGGATGCTTAGCAGCATCTCTGGCCTCCACCCATGAGATGCCAACAGCACCCACAACCCCAGCCATCAAACATGACTCAGACCTTGCCCAAGTCCCTCAGGGGCACAGCTGCCCAGGCTGAGCACCCTGATCCCGCTGCCCATACCATTCATCAGAAAGTGCCACCAGCCTCAACCTCCAACCAAGTTCTTGCGACACCACTCTCACGGCACCTTCGGGTTCAGAGCACCTGGCAAAACTGTCCGGCTGCTTCTTCAGTGTCCTGATCACAGTGAGGCCACACTGGCCACTTTGCCACCCAGCCTGGTCCACACCACTCTTCCCCTGTGCCCACCCAGGCCCACAGCACAGCACGCTGCTCCCTGTGCCTGCAGGACTCCAGTCCTTCCTCTTTGCCCTTGCCCTCCACGCCCTAAAGCCCCAATGCAGGAGCTTCCATCCGCCTGCCAAGGGCCCACGGCTACACAAAAGACAACCGCTGCGGTGACTTAAACATCCGGCCTCTACTAGAACCAGCAACACTGACTCAGCGAGAGCAAAGGACAACAGCTACGGGCAGAATCAGAGCCGACTATGCACCGGTGGGTGCCAGTCCTCCACACACCGCCTGCCTGGAGGCAAACCAGCCGACTGCCACTCCAGCCAGGGCACCTGCCCCTGCACCACCAAGGCCGCCCTGGCCATCACTCAGGGAAACCCCATCTTTGTTCCATCATCAGTCTCTAGCCACATGGGTCCCCGCCTACGAGCCAAGAACATTTCAGAAGGCGAGTGCCACTCAAGGAGGTAAAACTGCAGGTGGAAACGTCCCACTAGTCTGGAGCTGGAGGAGGCGGGTAAGGCAGGAGCACAGAGCCATCTCCCGCCTGCACCACTTATCACTCACAATGAACTCCAGACCACTCTGAAATTCCTCTCCACACTTCCCCAAACAGGATGTGTCCAATCAGTGAGTCATGAAGAATAGGGTATTTCTAGAAATCCACTGGAAGGAAGGTGTGGGAGAGAATCTCTAAAGAGAGAACAAAAAGACAGTATGGAAAGCTAATTATGAATCTGCTGGGCGGAAGGGAGCCGCTGGCTGCCCCTCTGACTGGCCCCACAGCAGGGCCCAGCCTGCTCCAGGCCTCCGGAGCAGCCCAACAACTGGCCCTGAACAAAGCCATCTTCCTGCACCTCACTCCAGCTGCACCTCCCAGGCTGTGCAGTCCAGCTTTGAGACATCCACCCACCGATCTGCTCCCATTCCCTCCTCTCTAAACTGTGGGGACAACCGCTCCTACCCACAGGGACACTATGCAGATTAAATGCAGGCATTTGTGGAGCACTTAGTGCCTGGCACCCAGGAAGTATGATGTATGTATTGTTAAAAACAAGTAAATAGGGGCTGGAGCGGAGGCTCAGTGGTTATGGCGCTTGCCTGGCATGTGCAAGTACGTGGGTTCAAACCCCAGCACCACGTACACAATGAAGTCTCAGAGCAACGAAAGCTGCATGAAAAACTAAATAAAAATTGTTTGTCTTTCTCTCTCACTGTCCCTCTCTCTTAAAAAAAAAAAAAGTAAATAAAGCCAGGTGTGGTGGTGTTCACCTATAGTTCCAGCTATTTGGGGGTGGTGGGGCAGGATGATCTCAAGTTCAAGGACAGCCTCAGCAATTTACCAAGATCTTGTCTCAAAATAAGAATTAAAAAATAGGGTTGGGGGCTGGAGCAGTGGCCAGCGGTTACGGCGCTTGCCTGAATGCGCAAAGATGCGAGTTCAAACCCCAGCACCACATACACAACAAAGTGTTGGAGCAACGAAAGCCACAAACTGAATAAAGTTGATTGTCTCTCTGTCTCACTGTCCCTCTCCTTCCTAAAAAGAGAAAGAAAGAAAAGAAAAAGAAGGGTTGAGTTTGTAGTTCAGTGGTAGAGGGCTCCTGGGTTAAATCCTCAGCACAAAAGGAAAAAAGAAAAAAGTGAATGAGCATCCTTGACCAGAGCCACACTGGTGTCAGCTGTTGAAGTGGCGTCTGAGCGGAGATCCAGCTGCCTTCGAGGAAGAGAGATGAGCTTCTCGTTGCACAGACTAAAGGAGAGCCCCAAATCTGAGAGAAATGGGCCATTCTCACCTCTCTGAACTTCCTGAAGGGCATATTGGTCCCAGGCCACCATATACTTCTTACCAGTGTTAAGAGTGAAATCTGAAGAATTTATAAAAAGCTGTTCCTGAGGGGCTGGAGTGGTGGCTCAGCAGTTAAGGCACTTGCCTGGCATGCAGAAGTACATGGGTTCAAACTCCGGCACCACATACACAACAGTGTCATAGCAACAATAGTCACATGAAAAACTAAATTTTAAAAATTGCTTCTTTCCCCCTCTGTGTCCCTCTTTCTTTAAAAAAAAAAAAAAAAAAAAAGCTGTCTCTGAAAGATTATGCATACTACAGAGCTACCTGGGCCTGCAAAGAAAAAGCCAAAGAGCTCTGATCAAGATAACCCTACAATCTGCACTTTAGAGACCTTGACACTGATAAGCAGATTTCCACAAGACAACACCACAGGGAAACAGGATGACACAGCAGGTGCCCCCCGCCCCCAGTGACTTCTCAACTCCTTCAATATCTGAAAGACTCCTCCAAGCCCCAGCAGAACACCAGCCTCCATTACAACTGTCACACAGATGTCATCACTATCACCAAAGACTCCCAGCCCTCCTGCACAGCTCTCAGATGAGGTACTGTTTCAGCACCATACTGCTGAGTCTAACATGGAACTACTTTGGCCCCACTGAGGATAAAAGAGGAGCTCAGACCCTCATTCTCCCTACCGGGCAGCAGCGCGGAGACACAGACACTCTGGGGGGCCCAGTGAGTGATGGACAGGGACCAAAACTGCAGCTGGGTATCTTTCCAACCTGTGATTCCTTACTCCAGAGAGCCAAGGCACAGGGTGGCACCAGACTTTGTTTTTGAAAGATCTACACTAACTTGACTTTCAAACCATTACCCTCTTAGGATCAAGTCACTATGGCCAGAAAACAAGGTCTCAAAGAAGCAGCAACACTAACTCCCAGGAACGGGGCTTCACTCCCTGCCACCTAAGCTGTACTTGCCGGCCAGCTTTATGCAGCACAATCCAGGGTGCTGGGCCTGCATCATTAAATGCCATCAAAGGTCCCTGCCCCATGAAGCTCACAAAGACAGAAAATAACATAGAACGAGGGAATGATGTGCCCGTGAAGAGGCCTCGAGTGCTGTGCTGACAGGAGTCCTAGGGCAGCTCCCTCCTGACCGAGGTCGAAGAAGGTAGAGCCCTAAATCCCAGTGAGGAGCCAAAGGAAATGTCACCTGCTACCTAGAGGTGCCACGGTCCTGGCTACGAGAGGGAGGAGGGGATGACATCAGCAGATCCTTTTAGCAGACAGAAATGCTCAACCCCCGACTTCCCCTCCCTTCCCCGAGAAGAAATTCCTCCTGCCCAGAATGGCACAAGAGAAAGGAAGGAAGTGGCTTGGGGAAAGTGACGACCCAGAACCACAAACCAGCCCGGCGGGCACAGCCACCTCCCTGCCAGGAGGGGAGGGCAAGAAGCTGGCCTGTGCCCTGCTGTGGAGCGAGCCAAGGACCTGCCACCACAGGCACCTGGCCCACCACGGCCCAGGTGCAATGGAGACGGCAGAGCCTGCCCCACTTCGCTGCTGCTTACACCACTCAAGAGTGACCGCAGCTGCTGGCATTTTCCTAATGACGTTCCCTTTACAGGGAAAGGGCTTCCGTTCCCTGTCCACATCTACAGGCAACTCAGGAGACACTGCCCTGTCCAGCCTCTCGGTCAGTGGCAGAGCCTGGGTCCATCGCCTCCACAAGGGAAAGCCGCCTGCAGGCAGCTGCAGGCCTGCCCTTTGGGGAGTCGGTCACAATCAGAGTTCTCCTGCAGGTTCCGGTGCCACCCCAGGCCCTGGGCTCAGCCCACAGTTCCTGGCATGGGGTAGTAAGCGTGCCCGTGAGGGTCCAGCCTGGCCCATGCGGCCCACCCGGGGCCCTATCACACAGAGCCCCTGCAGACCCTGTGCAAAGAGCCTGTCCACTCCCACAGGGTGTGAAGACTTTTGTTGCCATGGCAACTGCCTCTGCGGCTGTCATCATTTGCTTGTGCGTCTGTTTACTCTGGAACTGCGAAGTCCCAGAAATGTGGGGGCTCTCCTCGCATCTGTAAATGTCCCCGTACCTGGAGAGACAGACAGAGCCCCATCGAAGGATGCAGACATGGCCAGCCCTTCCTGTAGGAACCACAGGCCACTCTCAACAGCACCTTCTGGACGAGGCCAGGACCCTCCACCACTGCCACCCACTCATTTCTACCCCAGGTCACACGGACATCAGTCCCAGTGCAGAAGTCGGCTATCATCTCAGGCCCTGACGCCTGCCCCCAGCCTACAGGTGTCATGGGGACAAGGACCTCCGGGGTCCACATTTCCTGCTGTTCTCTAAGCTGCCCCCCTCCTAGCAGACTCTCTGGCCACCTTCTGCTGTCATCTGTTCCACCACTCACTCCACACATCTTCCAGGGGCCTGTGTGCAGGCTGCACAATGCCCACTCATCCTTCCAGGTCCAACACTCCACAGAGGCTGCACAGGGTCCCCTCCAGCACACGACCCCTCCCCCACAACCAGCTCCATCTTTGAATCTGCTTGGCTTCTCCGTGCCTCATGTGACAGGATGGGGATGACCCAACAATGATAACCAGTGCTCCCTTCCCCTCCCAACACCCCCAGGTCTGCACCAGAGCTCCTCTCTGCCAAGTCCTCTCCCTGTTCCACTGTCCAGCCCAGCCCTCAGCAGGGGTTCCTGCATTCCAAGACCACCTCCACTGCCTCCAACGGGAGCCAAGGAGGAGTCAGAGAGCAAATCTTCCACCTCTAGTCCTGCAGCCCTGAGAGGGGCTTTTAGAGCTGCTGGAAATGCCACAGAAATTCAGCAAGAAATAGGGCCTCCAATGAATCTCATTACTGCGATGATAAATCTAAATTTTCAGCTACATCGTGCTGTTTGGGAAGAGTACTGCTAATAATTTCACTGTCAGCTAAGCAGCATAAATTTACGTACATTAGGTACCACCAGAAATGATCTGTGTTTAGGAGTGCCGGGTCACAAATACATCCTGCCGTCCCTGGAAAATCTCAAACCTCAATGTTGCAAAGGCCAGATGGAAGGAGACCACTGATCTGCACACGGCAATGAACTCTGCTCAGGAGGAAGGGGCCGTTTACCCTGCCAGTCGTGACACACACACACCATGTACCAGCCCCAAAGAGGGCCCACTCTTGCTGCAGCCACCCAAACGTCCTTTCCAAACACCAAACGCAGCCACCAGGGTGGTGAGAAAAAACGGGCAATACAATTAGAGACTCAAAGGCTGGGCACTGCTTAGCTGTCACCCCCAGCCCCTCCGCAAGGACAGCAGCGAGTGGGCAGGAAGTAAAACCAAACAGGCACTGAGACCAGAATACTGTGACAGATGACGTGAACAGGAACACTATTTTAATACTGAGGGAAGATATGGGTGTCCAGAAAGAATGTTCCACTCCCACGATAAATTAGTCAAGATGATGACTTCTCCAGGGTTGCATGGCTAAAGACCTCCTTATCAAACACGGGCCGTGAATTATGAAATGATCCGCCCCACTGCATTCAAATCAGTTACCCCACACTTCCAGCCCTGCCACTATCTGTCAGTAGGAATATGAGGCTCCTCCTGGAACAGCTGATACTGTATTGATAGCAGCTGGTGGTACTATTAACTCCCTTCTGATGTAGCGTGAGTACTTACTTCTGCATTATCCATCCCCTCCAGTCCTTCTACATGGTAGCACATAACAAACAGGGCAGGTACAACGCTTGAAAGCCCTCCGCACAGAGACTGGGTGGGGTCAGGAGCAGAGCCAACACACAATGCTCTAAAGACTCAACAGAACAATTACTAAGTGTCCGGTCCCAGCCGGCAGGAACCTGACGGCTCTCATTCGGTGGTTGACTGGGAATGAAGTAGACCCACTGGCCCTGAGTTTTTCAAGCGCTTTATTTTTCCCTCTCTCTCTCACTAGAGGCCTCCAAGCGCTTCCTTCTCCGCCTTCTCTCTTTTAGAGGCAAGGCCTTTACATACGTCTCCTCTCACTAGAGGCTTTTACATCTCCTTCCTCTTCACTAGAGTCAAGGCTTTTTACATTTAGAGTCAAGGCTATTCACATTTTCTCTTTAGAGTCCCTGTTTCTACCCCCGAGGCTTTTCTTCCTCTCTTACTGCCTGCGTGTTAGGTTTTCTTCCTCTGCTGCTGCTGCTTTTCTGTCTCAGCTTCTTCTGCTGCTCTCCTCTGACTCTGCTTCTTCCGTTGCTCTCCTCTGTCGCTGCTGCTTCTCTGACTAGTGGCTACACTTTTCCCCTGTATCCCAGTATCTCTGTTACAACAACCAATAGGGCTACAATACAAACACATTCAACCAATTGTAACAAATGAGCGGCCAAATAGCTTAGTCATGTGGTCAGTTTGCTAATTACAAGCCAGGTGGGCCTCTTAGAGTTGTTTACCACTAATTCTTTTACAAGCCAGCTGGGCCCTTTACAGAGTTGCTTATCACCAATACTTTTCTCTGGCATCTGGCCAGGCATCATGTTGGCCTCAGTCTCCCTCATCTCCTCCTTTTTTCTTTGAGAGGAGAAAGACAAACTGTCCCAGGTGTCTTCATTCACACCTCCCCTTCTTACCCCCACTTCTCACCCATCATTGGAATAAGGTGCAGCATAAGGCACCCTTCCTGTCTTAGGTTGATAAGGGGGTTGAAGGGACTTACCAGTCATTGACTACCAGCCCCTTGAGCCTGAGCCATCCACATCACCGCTGACTCATGGTCATCAACTCTGAGGGCAGCACAAGCTTGCTCGATCCCTTCTATGACTGAAAGCCTTTTTACCACTAGACCAAGCACAAAGCACATAATAATGATCACACTGGCCACTCCTCCCCAAGACTTAGCCAGATTACTTAGGTAGCTAAAACTCAGTCCAGGCAGATCATAAATACCCATATACCCAATGTCCGCCAAAATGTTCACTTGTTCTTGCAGTAGATCAACTCGTTGGTTCATGGTCAATAGTCCAATGTACAGGTGTTGATGCTGATTTGCGAAAGCCTCCGCAGCTGAACTGGATAAGGTATTCAAGGTATTCATTGTCGGCACAGTCACTGCTAGGGATGCAGCCACCGCCATAGAGTCCACCACCGCTACAGCAACCACAGCCGAGATGTCAAAGTCTCTCTAGTTATGCTGAAGCAGGACCTGCAGGTTTTCTTCCTTGATCTGTACCGGCCAGAGGATGTACTATGGGGCCTGCATCACTACAACAGTCTCAAAAGTGAAAACATTCCAACATTGTGACAACTAACAATCATCACAACAATTACATGTGGTAACATTCAAAAGAAGCATCAAAGGGGTCAGAACACACACTGAAGTTGGAGCAAACTGCATTTAAAGCTCCCATAGCTTAGCGGAAGGAGGAAAATTTTGCTAAGAGCTAAATTTGTCTGTACAAGACACACGAGAACATAGGGATCAGACATCAAAAAAGATGGAGGAAGCAGTCTAACTAACTGCCACATGGGGAACGTCCCTTTTGTTAAATCTTTAGCTCCACCAGCCCTTTCTAAATTTTGCTTAACTTGTTCCCATTGCAGAATATTTCCTGTTTCTGTAAAAAGCAGGGACTCCACCTAATTAAACCTATTCTACTTTTCATAGTGGAGTCTTTGACCCCCATGCTATTAGAGCCTTGAACAAAGTTTTTTATGCTTTACAAGCATGAGAACCCATGATAACTACCTCACCCTTTTTACACTCTGGCCAGAGCTTTTCCACGAGGGTTCCTCAGTTTACCAACTCTTTCCGAAGAGAGCAAAGAGAAGTCCCCGTTCGGGCCACCATTTGTCCGGTCCCAGCCAGCAGGAACCGGACGGCTCTCAGTCGGCGGTTAACTGGGGATAAAGTAGACCCAGTGGTCCTGAGTTCTCCAAGAGCTTTATTTTTCCCTCTCTCTCACTACAAGGCCTTCTCCGCCTTCTCTCTTTTAGAGGCAAGGCCTTTACATACATCTCCTCTCACTAGAGGCTTTTACATTTCCTTCCTCTTCACTAGAGGCAAGGCTACTCACATGTTCTCTCTTTAGAGTCCCTGTTTCTACCACCGAGGCTTTTCTTCCTCTCTTACTGCCTGCGTGTTAGGTTTTCTTCCTCTGCTGCTGCTGCCTCTCGGACTCTGCTTTTTCTGCTGCTCTCCTCTGTCTCTGCCGCTTCTCTGACAAGTGGCTACACTTTTTCCCTGTACGCCCGGTATTTATCTGTTACAACAACCAATAGGAATACAGTACAAACACATTCAAGCAATTGTAACAAATGAGCGGCCAAATAGCTTAGTCACGAGGTCAGGCAGTTTGCTAATTACAAGCCAGCTGGGCCTCTTAGAGTTGTTCACCACCAATTCTTTTCTCTGGCATCATGTTGGGCTTAGTCTCCCTCAGTCTCCAACAACTAAGCCCCTCGCAGATGCTGGGAACAGGAAGATCCTGCACTGGACCAGAGCTGCAAGATCCTGGGTCTGCCTCAGGGCCACCCACCTGGTATCTCACATTAAGAAGCCTTGGGTAGGCTGTCTCCTTGGCTGTAAAATGTCACCACGCCTATCAGACCCCACTGGTGTTTTGAAAACCAATAAAAAGTGCAGATTAAGAAAAGAAACATGAAGTCTGGCTCTCAGGCATTTGTAGCTGGCTTCAGAAAGTCAGAAGACAAACACAGGAAGCAGGCCCAACGTGTGGAGAGTGCCCTGCTGTTCCCAGGAGACTGGCTGCTGAAGGACACTGGAAGGTGACAATACCCAGGTGCCAGGTGCTGCAGGGTGCAGGCACTCAAACCAAGTTCTTTCCCTCACAGGGCAGGGCCCATACAGTCAGAGGCTGAAGGTGCAGCAAAGACCAAACACCCCAAGGCGGCAGGATGTGGGGTGGGGAGCTGCCAGGGAGAAAGGGAGCTTCTCAGGCACAGCAGGGCTGGAGACGCCCAAGGCCGAGGGCAAATTCCAACAGGAGGGCTTTTCTGAGCAGCCACTCCCTCACCCTTCTGGATACGGGACACCTGGGCCCCACTGACAACCACCTGTCCCAGCTCCAACAGGCACACACCTCTCAGGGGTGCGCTGACCCCAACAGTGCCATGTGCCACCTCCCTCCAACCTCCAGGCATTTCCATCCCTGGGTGGCAGCAGGGAGGTGCCAGGCAAGGACCACAAGCATTTGCAGAAGATAGCAGCAGGCCCTTTCGTTCCCAGGCCTGCCGTGGCCTGTTTGCTGAGTCCTCCCTCCCAGGGCTTAAGAGGCAGGAAAGATGTGACACAGAGTGGTCTTGTACGGCAGCCACGGTGGAGCTTCAGGCAGAGGCCAGGGTCCCCCTCGGCCAATTCCCCTTTCTCCCTGTTTACTACAAAGCCCTGCAGCAGGCAGCCGGCTAGACTTTCCAAGGTGGATTCCCCAAGCTAGAACGTGCCTTTCAAGCACCTGATCACAGGCAACCAGTAGCTAAAAAAGAAAAGGACAAGTGGCAGGTAAACCCTTGCTGTGTTCCCCACGGCCTTGGGAGGACCGTGCGCCCTGCAGAACGCACAGTGTACAGCGGGCTTTAGATAAATGCACAGGTGTTCACTGACTGAATAACTGATCTTTCATTTTTAAATAGCAGGGTCCATACAGGCAAAAATGAGACTGTGTTTTCATGTTTTTAGCTCTCTCAACCTTACAGCCCCTGTGCAAGCACGGGGATGAGGCAGGCAAGCGTGAGGAAGTACACAAGAAAGCACCCAGGGCACCTGTCCCTGAAGCATGCTGAATCTCTCCCTGGCACACTCTCCAGCCTCTGCCCTCCAGCTCAGGAGCCCCATGAAGGCAGAGACTCTGGGCATCCAAGGCCTGGTACTGAGCCTTAAGAAAGGAAGAAATGAAGGCCCAAACCAACCAACCACAAGCCCACCAACCCCAGGTGATGGCCACAATCACCATAATGACAACACCCACTCCTTCCTCTGCGTTCCCAAGGCCCCCTGCAGACCCCCGCATCAACGCCCACTGGTCTCCCTGCCTCTGGCCTTTCCTAAGCTCTCCCCTCCCTCCCCATACAGGCCCAGTCTTGCCAGCTGTATTTGAGCTCTGCTAATGCCCCACGACCTCCTGTGTCAATTCCCGGTGGACAATCTCAGCCCTCCAACACCCAGCTCTGACCCACCATCACCTGGCCTTGATCAGGACCTTCAGAGGTAAGATCAGGGCCCAAAAAGCAAAAGTGAAAAA
>PVKS010014324.1:0-48657 GCA_004027875.1 Aplodontia rufa | reverse complement strand
TCCTGATCACAGCAAAGGAAATTCGTGCGTTAACAGGGACCTGACCCACTCAGCACCTTACCTCCCCCCCGACATGAGGCTCCTCCTAAGCTGGATTTGGAGATTCAATTCCCTCCATCTCCTCTCCGAGGGCGTCACATCCTCCACCACGGGAAGGCCACTCATGTCCAGTCCCCCCCACCTAGTACATCCTTCCACTTCTGGGGAGCTGGCTCTTGCTGCTGACAGTCAGCAGCTGACTCACCCATAGACTTGACACAGTTGAGGGGATAAGTGGGGGACTTGCAGAGGCGTCAGTGGAAATTAAACAAACTGGTGCATAAAAGCAAAAAAAAAAAAAAAAAAAAAAAAAAAAAAAAAAAAAAAAAAAAAAAAAAAAAAAAAAAAAAAAAAAAAAACAAAAAAAAAAAAACAATTAGGAAACTAAACAAGAGAACTAAACCAAAACAGAACATTCAAGAGTGTAGGCCAATCACAGCCAATGGCTGAAGATGTGGTGGTTTAATAAACCAGAAGGATCCCAGAGTCCAGCTAGGCCCACCTACTCCCCAGGTAGACAGAATTAACTGCAAATCCACCCTGAAAATAGGCTTTCGACCTTAATTTTTAAAGTGATTCCTCAGACAACAAACTCCAATGTTCTAATACAGAGACGATTTTTAAAGTAGCACTGAAAAAAAAATGTCCACATGGTATAGTTTAGGAGCCGTTAAAATAGGATTGCCAGACAATTTGAATTTCAAATTTTTAATATAGGCTATGTCTTATGCAATGTTTGAGACAAGCTTATACTAAAAATGTGTTCACTGTTTTTCTGAAATTCAAATTCAACTGAGCATCCATATTTTGACTTCTAAATTTCCACATTAAAATTCACCATGCATCCCACTCAAAAAGTGTCTCCTTCTGACCACCCACATTGCTGATTCCTAAATTCACCATAGGTTGGTTGGTCAGATTTCCTGAATAGTGGGTGGGTGCTTAATGAAACACAGGGCACAAGACAGAAGAGTGGTGGAGGAAACTGGCAAAGAGGAGGACAGGTTTTGTTTCCTGTGGCTCCTGGCTAGAACCTAGGGGCCTGGATTCCATACATCAGAGAGTTCCAGAAACAGCAGTTCTGCCTCTTACAGGACCCCTCACTAATACTCGGTCTCAGCTTTCTAGTATGGAAAATGCAATGACTGTTCCCACCCTAACCCCCATGCCTTCAGATGAGCCTCAACACAGCTCCCAGTGGGAACGTGATTTGTAAACCATACAGGATATATAAGCCCATCTGGTGGTGGGAGAGTGTTGCCATGATGGGTAAGGAAAGTCCTCAGATGGCCTCTGCCCAGCCCTTGTCACTCACTGCCAATAGTAATACCTGCTGCCATCAGACCAGTGCATTTTTCATCCCATCCCCAAATTGCATTTCATATCATTATTGGTCAATAGAATTTATTTTTGGACTTCGCCACAAACTTCGTGCTGGGCGCAACCAGGTTCCATTATGTAAGCGCTGCAGAGCTTGGCTTGCTCTCTGCTCAGAGGGGAAACTGCCAAGGGGGTCATGGGAGGCAGCAGTGATACGGGACCCTGTCCTCTGAGTCAGCCTGATGCCAGGCGAGTGAGGTAAGCCTCCGTCAGGGCCACCATTCACCTGCTGGCTTCTGGCCTCTGCCTGGCGATGGGCCCCACACCCAGCAAGCTGGCTAGGGTGTGAGTAACAGGACAGGTTTGTTTCCTGTGGCTCCTGGCTGAAGACTAGTGGCCTGGATTCCATACATCAGTAAGAGGAAAGACAGCAAGCAGGCTCTGGCCTGGAATTAGCACTCTCCACCGGCTCTCCAGTGCTGTACAGGCTGCCTCTCTGGACTCCAGACTCGAAAACCAAGGTTCAACAGCCTCATCGGAGATGCCCCAGGAGCCTGAATGACTTCAGACCCCCTGGCTAACATAAGCAGCAGTCCCCAGGTTGCAAAGGTGCAAGGCTTAAGGGTTTCCTAGGAACCTGATAAAGAAAACTCTCCAGGACAGAGCAGGCTACCCTGAGCTCAGGGTCTCTTTGGTCCATAAAAGGAGGGGAATACACCAGCTAAAGAGGTCTGAACCAGCCAACAGGTTTTCATCCACTGCCCTCACAGGGCAGGATATGCCCTTGAACTTCATGACTATATATGCAGGCCCAGAAGCAAATGCTTTCTCGGGAGCATTTGTGATTTTTTTTTTACCATAAGGATAAGGAGCACATCTCAATGTCTCCTTGGAACACATGACCCCCATAGGAACAATCTCAACACAGCAGGCCTCTTCGTGCTCAGCTCTGGCAATAGAACAGTAGTGGGCTTCAAGTTCCTTCGGTCGTTAACAGATGAGCCATGCCCAGGTTGGTCAAACCCATCCATACCTATGCAGCCATCAGCTTCAGCACTTCAGTGGCTCCCATGTTGACTCTGGGTTCTCCAGGTGAGGAACCTGCACATGAATTCGACACAATTTCTTATATGCAGAACTCATGGAAAGGACTGTCCAAAATTCCAGTTGAAGGAGTTGAGGCTAGCTGGGCCCTGGGAAAGGCACATGGGGTCTAATCAGGGAGCCTCCTCGAGGGCTGCATTCAGAGTACTAGCACCCAGGTTGGCCTGGGGCCTTGTCCTCCTGGCTCTCTCTGAAATGTCTTCTTCTCTCTGTCCCTCCAGACCAGATCTGGTTTCACTAGGCTTGGAACTCTGCAAGCCTGTTCCTGCTGTGAACTGATTTATTTGAATGCATCTGTCAGACCATGACTGAAGGGTGTCTGGCCGGCCAGGAGCCCAGCTGTGGCAGATGTTGCCTCTGAGTGCCTTGTAAGGCAAGGATCACAGGGGCTTTGCTATCCCCTCCCCTCATCTCTCCCTCCACTTCTTGGAAAGGCTTGGAGAGAGATTGAGAACATCTGCACAACTCTTGAGAACCACTAAAAAGAACAGGCCATGCTGAGCCAGGAGAGCAAGGAGGCTGGTGTGGCATGTGCCAAGGAACGGCATCTAGATTTTGTGTGGCCACTGGTGCAGTCTGGTTGCAAGCAAGTCTGGAGCCACCAGGTCCATCCACTAAGTTCATTTCTAACTCTCAGACTTGGCTAACCAACTCATAAGACCAAGCTCCTCGTCTTGATCACATAGCACCTGATTTTCTTTTAATAAAGAGCTTGAATTCCCAGTGTTCCTAATGCAGGGCGCTGGTGAATGATTAACAACCAGCTCTCCAGAAAGAAAGAAAAAAAGTATAAATAAAGATACAAGGATGTGTAGAACACAATTTATAAATTCCAGAATATAAATAAAACAAGAGTACTCTTTAAGTTTCATATAGCCAAATGATTCTCAAAGAATGTTTTAGTGGATTTTTGCCAAATTTGTGTCAGCAGTGAGCTATGGTAGCAACTGAACCATGGTTTGACAAAGGGTTGTGTGTGCGAAACTCCCCAAAATTTTACAATTGGGATCCAACAGGGATTTAACAATTAGGACCCAGTTGATGCTGGCTCCAGCTGACCGCTGCTGGGTGCCTGGAGACCTGCTTGTCCACTTACACACTCAGAACCCATCACTAACGGGCCTGCTGTCCCCCTGGATCATGCCTGCTCATCATAATTCACTGAAAGAGGAAAGCCTAGCAAGCTTGATCTGATCAAGTAGGAACAGGTGTCCAACGGGAGCAAGGCCAAGGACTGATGGTGGCAGGTGGTGGGTAGCCAAGCAGGCCGTAAGCAGAGTGAGTCAAACTGGAGGGAAGTTGTGGGCACGAAATGCAGGGAGCAGAGGTCACGGAGGGCATGCCGGGTGGACAGAGGGCACCGGTGAGGCACGGTGTGCTGGTCTGCACTTGGACCACTTGTGGATACTTACACTCAACAAATATTTATCATCCACTGTATACAGAGCACTGTTGTAAGCTAAACAAAGTCCCTGTTCTGGTGAAGATTAAGTTCTATGAAAGAGGAGACTCAATAAAAACAAACAAGAACCCCGTGGTGAAAGATGCTCTAAGTAAATAGACTTTACTTCAGACTCAGGAAGAACTTGGTGCAGAAGCGAATCCCTAAGGATGTGTTTTATTTTTTTTTTTTATTTTTTTTTTTCAGGGCTGAGGACCAAACTCGGGGCCTTGCACATGCTAGGCAAGTGCTCTGCCACTGAGCTAAATCCCCAACCTGCCTAAGGATGTGTTTTAAACAGGTGCTTCTCAAAGAAAAGTGAGGCACAGCTAGCCAGGGAAAACCAGGACACCGGATGTGCTCTTGGGCAAAGTGAGTTAGCTGCAGGGGCTAACAGGCTGCAGAACTTGTCTAACTGGCTTTATGGATAGAAGAAAAGAAAGTGGGTCCTAGGCGAAGATGGGGTGGGCCTGACGTCCTATGAAGCCAGACTTGGAATCGCTCCCTCAAGTCCAGGTCATGGAGACCTGAGTAAGGAAAGTAAGGAGGTCAATGCAGGCCCATTGGCAGAGCTCCCACTGCTTGGCACTGCCCCCTCCCACACCATGTCCCCAAGGCACATGTAGCCTCGGCCCTTGATGGCTCTTGCCCTGCATGAATGCTCCCACCAAGATCTTTCTAGAAATAAGGCTACCCCTGGTGTGGAGCAGTGGCCAGACTTGGACCACTTGTTCTTGGCAGACACCTGAGGGACTACTGGAGCCTCCAGAGAGCTCATAGTGAGTCACAGGGACCCAGAGGATCCAATAATTATAGAATTAATTAGGTTACCTGGGGATTTCTAAACTGTGTCTTGTGGTACCCTGGGATCCTCCTAGGTGCCTTAGGAGCCACTAAGAGAGGTGATGAGAAGCTGAGGGGCTGGGGCTTCTGTCCTCAGCCATGGAAGACTGAGGCTCTGCACTGGACTTATTGCCTGATAGCTTCAAAGAAAAACAAGTTTCCAGCACATCGAGGGCTCCAGCGTGTGCCTTTGGCCCGTCCACAACTGGTTGCTTCCTAAACTCTTCTCCCTTTACCATAGTCGCCTGCCTTCCCTTAGAATTTGGCAGTAGATTGGATGTTCTTCCTCCCCCAATTCTGAAGCAGGGAGGAAGTTGGAGGAGAAAACTGTGCGCAGAGAAGAGGAAGAGCTGCAGTCAGGAGCAGAGCAGAAGAGGCCAGACGAGCCCTGCCTCACTCGCCTCCCACAACCCCTGCCATTCCTGCTCCCAGCAGAAGCCCCCCTACCGTGGCTGCTGCCCAAGACCTCATGACACCCCTCTTTGCATTGTGGTCCTCCTTAGTTTCACTCAGAGCAGACCTGACCACTTTTTGAGCCAAACTGTCTGAATGACACTATTTGCCCCAAAATCCCAAATCCCTTTAACTGATGCTCCGTGCCACACAGGCTGAGCCTGGGAGGCACATCTGGGAGGTGCATCAGCCAACCTCCTTCGCACATGGACTTTCATGGGCATGAGCCCTAGTTCCTGTCATTCTCCTGGGATGGGGATCCAGCAATTTCAACAGTGCCTGGAGAATGTTCATAAGCATCTCTGGGCCTGTTTCTACCCCTGTGCAATGTGGGGAGACCCTGTCCGTTACTTTACCTAACCACTCATTATAATATCAGCAGTCACTAGAAGTGTCAGTTATCTTGCAATACCATTGAGAGATACAATGACACATTGTTTTCTTTGCAGCAAACCCAGATAGTTTCAATACCATTCTCTTCTCTCCCCCAGCAGCCACCCATAAGACAGCCCGACCTTGACCAAGGCATTTGCCACTGCGATTTTCACAGAAGCCCAAGATAGTCAGCCCTTATCTATCTTGGGAATAAAGTTTCTGGGGTCTGATTAGAAAGGAGAGAGTCCAACAGAGGACTGGTATTTTCTGGAAGTGAGATGGCGGTGGCGATGGGGCCCCCTGAGTGGGAAGGGGGTCAGCCATGTGAGCAGCTCCATTTCTGGCAGTGGCACCATCAGCAGACCTCCCTGGAGCCAGCCAGTCCAGTCAGACTGATTAGGCCAATTCACTCTTTATCTGGGTGCAGCAGATAAGGCTGCAGCCCCAGAGGGGTGACTATGGGATGTGCCCAGTGGGAAGGAGACCCAAGGAGCACTGTAGCTGGTGAGGAGGGCAGGAAAAAGCAGAGTTCCACCCACAGCCTGTTTGTGGGATTTCAAGTGGTTTTCAGGCGAGATGGTGACACTGGATCTCCCCACATCACTCACCTGGATACCCTAGGTCTGTGGCCCTCCAATTTGAGATAGCATCAAAATTGGCTGAAGAGCTCCTTAAGACACAGGTGGGTGGCTGAGCCCTTTCCCAAGTTTCAAATGCACTAGATCTGGGAAGGACCAAAGATTTGCATGGCAGGTAAGTTTCCAGGTAATGTTGATGCTGATGGTCCAAGCACCACACTTTGAGAACTGCTACCATAGGTCCTTGTCAAAATCTACCACATCCAGCCACATGCGGCCCCACCCTTCAGCCAGTCCTCAGATCCATCTCCCTCTCTACTCTTAGGAAACGAAAGTCACCAGAGACCCTACACCCCAGAAAGTCCCTAGCAGGGGTGGGACGGCCATCTTTCTCCCTGCAGTCTTAGGGTGGTAGAGATCTCACTGTGCTCCACCTTCCTCTTTTGTACATAGAGGTGATGGGATGAAGTGCTTTTTCAGCAAGGCAGACAGTGCAGTCCCCTAATTCTGGGAAAGGGGAAGAAATGCCAAGCTTCCCCTGCCAGCTACCTGGGGCCAGATCTCTTCTCTAAATGCACCAGGACACTGTGTTAAACAGAGGAGAATTTCATTTTGTGTCCCTAGCTCCCCAACCTTTAATCCACTCGCATCAGGACTCCCTAAGCATCTGTCCAAAGACTTCACTGTCAACTTTTCAGCTCTTTCCTTCCTTTCTTTTTATTTATTTTTTTATAGAGAAGGACAGAGAGAGAGACAGACAGAGAGAGAGAGACAGAGAGAATCAATTTTTATTGAGTTTTTCACATGGCTTTCATTGCTCTGACACTTAGTTGCGTATGTGGGTGCTGGGATTTGAACCCATGTACTTGCACATGCCGGGCAAGTGCTGTAACGGCTGAGCCATCACTCCAGCCCCTTCTTTCCTTCCTTTTGTCTCTTCCCCACACTTTATATTGCAGCAGAATTTTGGTTCTGCAGATAATGGTGTTTGATCCATTTTTAATACATCAACTTGCCACCTTTTATCTGGGACCCTCTGGTGACCTCCCAGAACAGAAAATTGTCCACGATCATCCCATCTCCGAGGGCTGGCCAACATTAGTCACCCAGGCTGCACTGGAAGGCACAAGCCTTCCTGGCCCCAACCAAATAATTGTGAGGAGTTCTGGCAAGGGGCCCAAGGCCTGCCTCTGAATTTCTAGTAGGATCTCTGGCATCCACAATGAGGCCTTGCGGAGCTCTATGGATTTCTCTGCAGAGGGAATGGCCCTGCAGGCAGACAGCATGTGTCCATCCCAATTCTTGCTTTCAAATGACAGCACCCATGCAGAGGACTTCATCAAACTCTCTCTCCCTGCCCGGCCCTCCCATTCCTTTCTAATGCCACTCCCATCTTACCTCCTCTGTGAAATCTGGAAGGAAACTCAGAGAATGTGGCTTACAACTCTCAGCTTCAGTTCCCACAAATGAGAGACAGGCAGAGTGCCCACCGACCCAGGCCTTGGCTGCCATCCTGGGGACTGTGTGTCTCCAGAAAGGTTGCTCAGTGGCAACCCTGTGTACACCCTGCATGTCCTGCCATTCTCACAGGCATCCCCTCGTTCGTCTGTCACTTACAAATCATGGAGCTGGCCCAAAGCACATTCTCCTGTCATTGCAGGTAAAAGAAGCTGAGATTCCAAGAAGAAAAAGATCTGCTCAGCATTGCCCAGTGAGTTCTTGGTGGGACTGGGAACAGAGGCTGGGTCCCTAGACTGCAGCACAGTGCACTTGCCATCGAGGTCATTTGGGCCTTGGTGGTGCTCCTGATCTAACTGCACGTACCAGGTGGCCACAACAAGGGTGGTTGTGTCAACTTTGCTGACCCCAACCTAACCCATTTTCTTCTCTGAGCAAAAGTATTCCCAGAGAGAAGAGGAAGGATCTAAACAATGAGGATACAGGAAACGGAAAGGCGGCAGCCCTCAGCCCAGGTTGAGCTAGAGATTCCCCTAAGGACAATGAGAATGTGTCCTCCCACCACCTCTCCAGAGCCCCAAGCTTCAGCATAGAGAGGGCAAGACCAGGCACACTCTGAAGGGTGGTAGGGACCAGGGAGAGGGAAGTGCAGTCCACTGGAGCAGTGGGAAGAAGGGGCTGGTCCTGGAGCTGTGACACAGGACCCATCCAGTGCCCCGTGGTGTAACCAGACACAGCTGTGAAGGACAGTGAGGAGGGGCGGGGCAGTAGAAAGATACACAAAAGGATTCAAGAGGATTTGGTCACCAAGTTGTACCAACCATTTCCTGGAATCCAATGGTAGTGAGTTCTGAGAATCGAAAGTGTCAAGGGCAGGGGTGGGGGTTGAGCCAGGGAACACAGACTAGGGAGGGATAAACAAGACAGAAGCTGGCTTATGGGGTGCACAGTTGCACAGAGACAGCCTTTGCTTGCGGGTCAAGCCCAGCCAGCAGGCCAGGTTCTGGGAGGTAAGATGGGACCAGGGCACCTCTCTCCCAAACTGCAGCATTCCTGCCCCCAGAGGCAGCCCAGATTTCCAGCAATGCTGTCCCTCTAATCTCTGTCCTAGCCCCATTTTGGGCTGGAAAGATTCCGGGATGGGAGGTGGATGAGTTTATCCAGGAGGCAGGGTACAGAGGTCCCTTTTCAGCTCTCCTGATCTCTCCCCACTGCTTCTCAGCCTCTGCCCTGCACCCATCTTGTTCTTCTACTCCCTCTTTGAAACCCTCTCTGCCTCCCTTCCTCCACCCCTTTTGTGATTCCACATCCATAACTGCCTAGTGGAGGAGAATTGGCGATTCTTGCCCTGAACCCTTCTGTGTGCAGTGAGGGGGTTTGGGCTGAGAGCAGGGAAGGGCGCCTCACTTCTCGGGAGAGGCACAGACCCCTCCTTCTCAATCCAAGCCCCTTCCACCATGGAGCATATCCACCGGGCCCACCCACCCACCATGGGAGCTGAACAACCCACTGATTTTCTAAGCTGCCCTTTTCCTTCCTCCCCCTTCATCCAGCAGGACCTAAAAAAGACAAGGACACTTCTGTCTTTAACTGGCATGGTAGCTGCACTGTCTGTGAATATACTGAATTATAAAGCAAGACTGGCCACCTCACCCACTAAGCCACAGCTCCTTGAGAGAGGACAGCTGCCTTTCGACAGTGTATAGCAAAGCCACTGTGACCACACCTCACACACCAACATTTTTGTGGTTGGGACCCTCCTGGAAAGTCTGTTACATATAGAGATTACATATTCTGTCCCAGGCTGAGTCTGGGGGAGACCTGGAGGAGGAGTTCAGACAAGCTGTGTTCAGTTGCTTGGGTATTTAGCTGAAGACATCAAGACAACATGAGGTGGAATGCCAAAGGCCTGGAAACATGACAGAGCTGGCCCTTCCTGCAGATCAGGACCGACTCTCCTCCTGCCCTCTGACACCTATCATTAACTGCAGATTTTCCAACATGCAAACCAAGTTGGACGACTCCTCCAGGAGCATTTCCCAGAAGTGGCATTATCTCAGGATTTGTCTAATGTGGCTATGGGAAAGACCAGCCCTTTTCCATAAGCAAGCGTATCTTTTTGTCCCACCTGACTTCTTCCTGGGGCCTGCTGGGTGGTATATTTGGTGAGTGAGTCATAAACATATGATTTTTGAGGATGATGTTGTGATCCATTGTGTACACAGATGCAAAAACTCAAGAATGTTCCTTGATCTCATGTATGAGGCTCCTGAAAATAGTCCATCTCCCTGGACTTGTCTTGACCACTCTTGTGACCAGTTTTCCATCCTGGAAAGCCCTGTCCACCTGTCCATTTCTACCAGCTCCGAGGAATTTTCTGATTCTGCTTGACCTTACCAATGTTCCCCTCCACAGAGCTCCCAAAGCACCAATTGCCCGCATCACCCACCTGGCCCCTGCAGCCTCTCAGTCTGAACACTTTATGTTCCACCCAAATTCCTTTTTGGAGACTCTCTGCACACCCCTACATGCTTGCAGCAATCCATCTAAGTAACTCCCCGTCAGAAAACTACCTTTGGCCTGTGGGAGCTGTGTCCTCTGCACACAGCAGAGAGCCTGACAGGCCTGGGAGCTCAGGACCTGGTGGATTATCCTTAGCTCCCTTGTTCCAGGACTTATTTCAATCAGGATCTCATCTCAGAAGACAGAAATCTCACCAGTTATTTTAACAGAGAGAATTTAATAAAAGGAATTATTAACTCACTATCAAGAACAGAAAAGAGCAAAGGGAACATTAGGGTATCAAAGAGGTAGCAATTATGAACAGCTAACATCCTTAGCCTAAAAGAACTAATGGTGTATTACAATTATTAAATATTAAAAGCTTGGAGGAAGACTTGCCCAGAGCTGATATGCAGCCCTCAGACAAAGGGCTGCAGCTCTGCTGAGGCTGGAGCGAGTGGGTGTGGAGCTGGGACCCAGCCCCTCAGTAGAGGTTGTCAGTAGCTTTTGATGGTAATTCTAAGGGACAACCATGGACCTGGTTTAACAGGTGTTGGAAAAATCACCAACTGGAATCATCAGCTGAAAGGCACTGCCACCGCCAGGTGAAAGCCATCAAAGCACATGGCTTTGTTTTTTTTTTTTTAAACCAGAGATTTAGCCCAGTAGTGCTTAACCACTGAGCCACATCCCCAGCCCTTTTTATTTTTTTTATTTGGAGTTGGGGTCTCACTAAGTTGTTCAAAGCCTTGCTAATTTGCTGAGGCTGGCTTTGAACTTGTGACCCTCCTGCCTGCAGATCTACTGGGATTACAGGCGTGGACCACTATGACCAGCAGCACATGGTTCTTATAAAGCATTGCCAAGTGGTCCAGATAGGAGCAGGAAGCATCAAGGGGTAGAGAGATTAACAGGCAGAGCATTCCCTAAGCCAGACTAGAGGCTGGCTTGCAAAGACCACATTAATTTACTCACCTACAGAAACACTGGAAAAATAAGACCCACAGCATATATACGTTCCAGGGGCAACTTGAAATTAACAGAAGACAAAATCAAAACTGAAACAGAGATCTTTTGATTCTATATGCCCATACTCCAAATCCCATATTCAGGAATAGGACCATTTCTCTGGAACAGGGTTAGTTTATTCCAGGAGACAGTAAAGAAAATGCCTACTTAAGACACTTAACCAACTAGAACATTGTATATGTAGACTACAGAAAGAATCCCGGGGATCGGTTACAACAGCCTCCCCCTGCCCACCGACTAGCAGCCCTTAACAGATAAAACAGTCACAGAGGGACCAAGTGATCAGAGCGTGGAGGACCAGCCCTGGAACTGGAGTCATTCTTTCATTCAGAATTTACTGCCTGTCTCTTGTTCTGGCCACAGATCCAGGTCCTTGGAAAATATCTGCGAATGAAAGTATGAGGGAATCGGGAAATGTGGAATGGAAGCTATGCTGTGGCAGAGAGGGCTTCTTCTGTATCTGTTCTCTGGAAGGTGCTATCACTTCAGGAAGCTTCGTTTTCCTCTTATTTTATATGCAGTTCTCACCATGAAACAAAGCCGTGAGTGGCTGTGGTTACACAAGAAGTTTGGAGGGGCAACAGAACATGGCCACCATATGCATTGCATTTTTCTCCATTACCCACTGGCCATCATAGGACCCTCCCAACTCTAGCCATCCTGCTCTCTGACCCATATATCCTAAGAACCCGTGTCTTGATAGTTAGGGTGTCTTTGTCTAGGTCCATGTTTCCCCTTGAAAAGTTATGTGTGCCAGGACTGTGTGGCACAACAGTGACCCCTGGTGTTCTGGAGGACTGACTTTTCTTAGACACCAGGGGAGGTCCAATCAGGTCAGAAATCAGCCTTCAGGCGATCTCTGACCTCCACGAGATATCCATTTAACTCAGGGGTTCTTCTGGGGGAAACAGAAACATGAGGAACCCAAGGGGGGCATCCATGACATGGCATTAGCCTTGGATAACTATGTATATATACATTTGTTCTTGATTGTTTGACAATGTTTCCCCCTCAATTGTAACTCTATATTCATCTAATAAAAAATGTAAATATACGAACATCAACAAAACACAACTGAGACATGTAATAATTATATATCTGATATTATGTAACTGGTATTTCACCTCTTGCAACTACAGTAGGCATTAATAAAATTTTTAGCCAAGAAAAAAAAAAAGAAATCAGCCTTCAATGTCAATCTCCCATGAAGGTAACAATGTGGAAAACATCCAATTTTTTATTGTGGTAACTAACACATAGCATGAGGTGTACTCATATTTTTAACTGGACAATACAATATTGTTAACTGTAAGCACAAAGTCATATAGCAGATCTCTACAGGTTTTTCGTATTGCATGAGTGAAACTAAATCCATTGAATAACGATTCCATTTCCTCCTCCACCCAGTCCCTGGAAACCAACATTTTAATTTATGCTTCTCTCAGTTTGACTACTCTAGACATCTCATATAGGTGGGATTGTGTGTATTTGTCCTTTTGAGCAGGCTTTTCATTTAGGATCTTCCCGAAGCCAGGAAGTCAAAGAGGAAGACGGAAGAGATCCTGGAGAACAGAGATGTGGCTGCACTTCATCCTCCACCTGAGCTTTAATCAAGAAACAGGGTTTGATTAAATTAGGTTCACTAATTGGAGATCTACGCTGAAATTTGTGTTCTTCTACTCTTTATTTTTCTCCCTTTCTCTTGATCTACACTTTTAAATCTCTTTATCTGATTACCAGTTTAGCAGAGGGACAAAAGAAAATCAAGGCCCTTACAATTCTTTTTTATCAATAAATAGCTTAAGCCTTTTCTTCATTAGAATTTCTTCAAAGCACTTGGTAAGATGAGTTGGAATTACAATGGTTCCACCTAATTAGGGAATTGGAACACAAGTAATCAATTTATGAGATGGATACACAGAAAATAGGAGTGTAATGATGGTGTGGGAATTCAGGCTTTGAAAATTCAACATCCAAACATTAGGACTATTTTTAAAGTATCTGTTAATAGTAGTCCCCCTCACCCACGGGAATACATTCCAAGACCTCCAGTGGATGCCTGAAACCTCAAAGAGCATGGAACTCCGTGTATACCTTGAGAATCTTGCCTTTTTCACTTAAAGAAAGCACTTTATGGCTTCTCTTTGACATATTCAAATTGCCAGTATTGCTACTTTTGAACTTCTAGGTCATTATTAAATAAAATAAGCATTCCTTGAATGCAAGCACTGCAGTACTGCAACAATAGATTTGATAACTCAGCCAGTTACTCAGGAACTAATGAGGAGATGGTAGCATACATGTTGTGGATACACTGGCCAAAGGGATGATTCATGCTCCAGGCCAAAGAAGGCAAAATGTGAGATTCCATCATGCTACTCAGAACAGCACACCATTTAAAACTTATAAATTCTTTACTTTTTGAATTTCCCATTTAATTTTTTTCATACTGTGGCTGACTGTATTCAAAGAAACTGCAGACAAGGGGGGCCTACTGTATATGTATTCTGTGTATGCACACAAGTACACATTGGTGGGCTTGCGCTCTTTTCAGCTAATTCCATAAAGAAGCATTTTCAGAATTCAGAACAGACTGGGGATTTAGGATGAAGGACATCCATTCCTTTTCTATTCAAGTAGAATAGTGCTCTTAGCCTGCATCCACTGTACAAAAAATCTCCTAAGCAATAAGATTTTACAACCTCTCTTAGTTTCCACTCCCAGGTCATTGCTAAAATTCACCCTTTGCTCTATCACACTGCAATGGGACTACAGATCAATAAAATCTTTCTGATGAGCAATTTAGAAAAAAAAATATCATTTTCAACCTTATATTCCATTTTTATAGTTGTATCCTAAAAAAAATTTAAAAATGCTAACAATTCTGAATAAAGATACAAATCTTTGTGTATATTTTTAACAAAAATAGATCATTAGAGATGCACTAAATATAAGATATTAATCAGTTACGCAAATCCAAATAATATAATGCAGTCTTACACATGCATGCATGTTTAAATGATACATTTTATGTTTCTGCTTTGGCTGAGACCTTAAAGCAAAGAATAAAATCACAGGGAACAAGAATCCAAACATCCCACATATGAAAGGTGTGAGATACCCAGGAAGGGGGCAGTTAACCTTCCCAGGTGAAATCTTCGACTAGTGGGGATGGAAACCATGGTTCAATGCTCCTGCCTGCCATCTGAAGAGGCAATTCGAGATGCATTCCACAGAGTTCCTCGGAGAATGTCCTGTGGGATGGAGTCCCACTTGTTCACATCAGTAATCAGGTCAGTAACACTCATTATTCTCTTCCTTCGATGTCCCATCTGCCCTGTCCCCACCCTCCATCACACAACCCATTTCCCATTTTGAAACCTGGACTCATACCCTTATCTCAGATTCTGTTGGAAGATGAGATAAAATTAAGTCACCCCTGAAACCTAATATTCTCTTGAGCTCAGGTTTAGGGATGTCAAAAACTCAGGAAGGGAGTTATGGACAAAGAGCTTCTGTTTTATTTCCTACTCAGAGCAAGAAAACATGGACGGAAATGTGGCTCTCCGCTGGAACAAGGGAGGCTAAATGCGCTGTGAACATACACAAAAACAAATAATTCACGAGTAGCCGTCTCCACAGTGCCAGCGTCACTGCCTTTGCTACTGTCAAACACCAGGGACACAGACACAGGCCAGAAGGCTCCCCGCCCTTCTTCAGACACCCACGATGCTAGCAACAGCCCCACAGAGCTGGGCCCTGTTTAAGTCCACTCCTCCTCCCTGCACAATTCTCTTGCCATCCCTGTCATTCAGAAAGGGATCAGGCAGCGTTCTGTCCACCAAAATATAATGCTGAGGACTGACATTTGTCACCAGTCTCTCGTTGTCAGGCTGGAGCCCAGGCCATATCCAAACTGACAACTTATTCTCTTCTCTTTGCTATATTTCCTTGAGCTTCCTTCATGTATTTCAAATTGTGCTTCAAGAAAAAGGAAGAATTCTGAGGCCGGGAATGAAGTGGCCCTGGTAGTGCAGGGTGCCCTGACAGAGCAGGGTGCTAGTGTCATTGGGGAAGATTGCCCTGTGCACAGTCCCAGCTTCTTGTCCCTCGCTAATCCCTCTGAACTGCAAACTGACCTCTGAACTGTTGGCAAACGTAGGCAAGAATGAGCCATTGAGGACAGAGGTGACAAAGTCAAGTATCTTTAGGGTCAAGACAAGTAGGATAAGTCACCTAAGCAGAAATTTGTGGAAATAAAAACAAATGAAAGCATGCAGGCCCTTGTGAAATGTGCTCTGAGTTCTAGGCAGTGAGGAGCCTATGCTAATAGACATTGCAAAAAGAAAAAAAATTTTTGGTACCGGGCATTGAACCCAAGGGTGCTTAACCACCGATTCACATCCCCAGCCCTTTTTTCATTTTTTATTTTGAGACAGGGTTTTGCTAAGCTCCTTAGGGCTTTGCTAAGTTGCTGAGGATGACCTTGAACTTGAAATCCTCTTGTCTCAGACTCCTGACAGGACACTGCAAATTTTTAAAAGCAACCAAGAAGTCAACAATATAAATCTTACATAAAAACACCTGACTCTTCAATAACGGCGACTAGTTCAAATGTTTTTTGTTTACCCTGTGTTGGCCTTCACTATATTTGGCTCCTAGACTAATATGTGGGCATAAGTGACAGGAGTAAATTTATCTACTGTAATTGGAGAATGTATTGAAAGCTCCTAGCAGTGGACAATAATAAAATTTCAGAAAGAAAAAAAAAAGAAAGAGAAAATTGGAGAAAGATTTTAGGAAATAAGTTATAAATGCCTAAGAAAGGCTACCCTAACTTCATAGGCAGATGATCCTTAAAGTAATTTGGACCCGGTTTCCACACCTGATCTTATGTGTGTAGGAAAAGTGACTGTAATGTAATGACAAGCATTGCATCACACAAAACCCCGAGCCTATAAATAGCCTGTTGACTGCTGTCTTCCTGTCACTGGCTTAACTGCCTGAGCAGCATCTGGTCTGGACCGGTAGCTTCTGTGCCCCAGCCACACACCCCTGCACCCTCCCACCAAATGAGCCTGTTAACAAGAAACTACCATTTCACCAAGGAAGTAGAAAGAAGACCACTGCGGGAGGCAAAGGTCTTAAGCAGAGGGCACAAGCTACCACAGCAAGTTCATGGTGCTCTTAGGAAACGGAAGCAGAGATTGACATAAGATGTTGGAGACCCCAGGAAAGGGAAGCCAACCTCTTGGGAGCTAGAGGACTATGAAGGTGAATGGATTTCCGAAGGGCAGCTGGCCCTACCTTTATCTTCCTGTGATTTAGTCTGATTTGAGTCCTTAGTTAAGCACAACCTAAGCTGTATGGTTTTAAATTAATTATTCCAACTATTTCAATTCTAAAATTGAGATGATGTTCACCCCAATGGTACAATTGAGATAAGTGAAATAATGGTTAGCAAAAGCTCTAGGGAAGAACTTAATAAACTCTAGGCCCACAGTCCAAATCCAGCCTGTGGACATTTTTTTGGAAAGCTTTATTGGAACACAGCCATAGCCATTCACCTACTATATCTGCTGTTAGCCACAAAGACTAAAATATTTGCTATCTGACTGTGCCTTCAAGGGACCTTATCATCTCACATGACTCACAAAAGCTGGTATAAGGTATAACTTGGGTCATGACTGCTTACCTCGTACAGAACATTCATCAATAAAGATTGAATTACTTAGACGCTGAATCCACACTTTCATATTCTAAAGTCCTCCACAGTTACTAAACTTCAGTCAGTTTTCTTCTAAGTTGAAAGTTTTGGAAAACTGATAGATCTTCGGTTATTCTTATTCTGATTTCTTCTAGTTTTCCTCTAGATTTTAAGCTCTTAGAGAACATGAACATGTATATCGGTATCATTCAGTAACAAAACTAGCTCTATGCAAAGTTAGCAAAAATAGTGAACGCGAACAGCTAAATTATGGAACCATCCCAGGCGCCAGCCAATGGATGAATGGGTAAAGAAAATGTAATATATATACACAGTGGAGTTTTATTTAGCCATAAAGAAGAATGAAATGATGTCATTTGCAGGAAAATGGATGGAACTTGAGAACATTAAGCCAAATTCAGAAAGTCAACAGTCTTGTGTTTTCTCTGATAGATGGAAGCTAGAGAGGAAAAGGGAAAAGAAAGGTAGGGACAGGGGTGACTCATTCAATCAAAGGGAAGTTAGCAGAGTAGATGAAAAGGACCAAAGAGAGGAAGACACAGGGAAATGGGAAATATTGGAGAATGACATTGACCAAATTATGTTGTTATATTATGTGCATATGCAAATATGTAATAAAGAATCTCACCATTATGTATAATTATACAGATAAAAATATGGAAAAAGTAGTGAGCGTGGTGTGGATGACTGGCACTAAGATGACGCAGGGAAGACTACCAGCCTCTTTTGCCCTTGCTGTGTGGCTGAAGCTAGGACAGCCCATGCACATTGCTGCAACCTGCTACCACAAGGCATAACTAATACTTCCACAACCTGCTACCGCAAAGTTCACCTCTGTTACTACCAGGTTACTAAGTCTGCCCTCAAGACACTCTGCTCCTGGGCCCAAGGACCCTGTCGTAATATTTTCAAGCAGTAAACTGCCATGTCTCCCCAATCCCACACCAGAACCAAATGTAACTGCCAAAGAGAAGTAAAAGGAGCTCTTCAACTTACAGGAATAGGACAGAGGTCTGTGGCTCAGATACGCTGGCGGAACAGTGCAAAGGCAATCTCTGTCTCTTTTCCAGTTTCTGCATCTTCCATGTCCCAACGGAACTAGGAGAACTGAACGCCAAGGCCTTGTGCTTACAGATTAGCTTTGGCCCTGCTAGCACACCATTTTTAAGATTGTATTTATGATCTCTGGGGGAGGCAAGCTGGGTTTAGCAGAACTCCTGCAATCTGATGGTAATGAATTAAAGGTAAGAGATGACCTGGTACCTTTGTGTAAATGATACAAGGTTCAAGTTCAAGTAAACAAGGGATTCCAAATGTCCATATGAATTAGTTGTCCCCAAATTTCCCCAACAATTAGGAGAAGTTTGAGAATGTTACCCTTTTAAAATGTTCCAAATACACATATGCCATTCTAAACCTGTGATATTTTTATTTCCTCCTCGTGTTTAGTTTCCGGGCTTCATGTTGTAATGATCTGGACTTGTTTCTAGAAAAGTGTGCATCTTTGATACTTGCAACAAGTGAAGCCAGAGAGTGAGCTGATGGAAATCTGGTTGTTGTGAGCCTCCCCCAAACTGAGCCTGAGTCTGGGCCTGGTCTTCCGGTTATCAAACCAAGCAAACCTTTTTCCTATCCAGAAAGCATCTCAACTTATCCCAAATCAAAGCCCAACCAGAAGTTTGACTAGTAAATTTCTCAAACAGGAGAAAACGACCTATTTCTTCCTGACTCACTTGCTTCGCCTTCTACCTACCACACCCCACTATCATATTACACGAAAAAATAAAATCTGCAGGACTCTAGGGACCACAGAGCACTCCACAGCTAAATAATTACACTAAAAACACCATTTCATTTTTCAGGGAGAGAAATTTTATTTAGAGGCCCTGGAGTGGAGAGGAAAAATCCACGATGATTATGGTGGACTTGGGCCTGAAGCAGAAGGGACTCATCTTTGTGCCAGCCATGGAAGACGTAACTTCGAAAAGCGTTAATTCAAGCAGATGCTTCAGCCAAAACATTGACATATGTGGCTGACTAAGGAGACAAGCGAGAAATATAAGATGTATACTCCAGAAATCCATGTGTTCTCATCTGGGGACCTTCCCATCTCTGTTTCCAAGAAATATCACCAAACCTAGGGTTTCAAAGCATTTTGAGAAATCCACCTTCAAGGTTAGATCAAGGACTTGTGTCAATCTCTCCATCCAGTGGACAAGTTTAGAGGGAGGCTTTATAGCACAAAGAAGACAAGCAATGATCCTGGCAAATTTGGTTCTTTGCAGGACTAGTGAGAAAGTAGAGCAAGAGTTGGGTGTTTTGTTTTGTTTGTTTTAATTTTGGGGGAAAAGAAGGACGAAGGAAAGGGATTGTTAGGGAAGAACCAGGCGCATTCTTTTGGAAGGTGAGTGGAGACGCTATGCTTTTGAAAAAGGTATATCATTTCAGAAAACTGGCTAAGCTAGGATGATGATGCCTCCGCTCTGAGAGTCCCCTTGGCAACCTGAAAACGCCATTGATACCTTGTATTTTTGTTCCTTTTCTGGCATAACTTCCTTGCTTTTTGCCTCTGTGGGAAATCCTTCAGGTTACATGCAGAACACATGCAGCTACTGACTTTCACCATCTTCTCATGTTCCTCAACATGCGAGGCAGCGAGGTCCTGGTTGAAACAACAGCCTTGGTCTATCCTGCCTCACCCCTCTTCCTTGCCCCAGTCCATTGCTCCAAATCCATCTCTTCATCACTCCCTTTATATAAGAGGCTGTGACATGGGCACTCCTAGTGAAAGGACCTGATGATTGACGATGCTTTGTCATAATGACTAAAAGCCAACAGGAGACCTTGGTTGGGTGACTGGGGGAAGACTGAGATATTTGTATAAAAGCACCCAAGAGGCCTCCTTGAATCAACAGACCATCCATCAGTAGAACCCATAGGAAGCCCCATGAATAATATTAATCGAGTCAAACTCCCTCGATTTTCCAACACAAGTCCAGCATTTCCAAAGCCCTTTCCTACTGGCACAAGGATATGCTTTCTGGGTTTGTCTTGTTTCTAGAAAGCTCTTGAGCAAGCATTTGAACAATGTATAATTTTTGAAATGAACTTATTGAAGTACACTTGCCATCTAATAAGCTGCACATATTTTAAGTGTCCAAATTGATAAGTTTTCACATCAGTGTAAGTTCTGACACAGGTATACCATGAACCTATCAGCACAAATCAAGGCAATGAACATATCCATCTTTAATGGTTTCCCTAGACCCCTTTGTAATTTCTTTTCCTGCAACTCTCCAACCTCTCTCCAATCCTCAATATGGACATCAAAGTTCAAGTCAAACATACCCCCCCCCGACACCCAAGCACTCCACAGACGCGCAGCATCAACTTCCGGAAGTCAGATGTCCACCTGGGAAGAAAAGACGTGCATACAAATAGAGAGTTCTGGACAGAATCTAACACACAATTTAAAAAAAAAATATGCCCCAAAGACACATTATGCAAGTTCATGTGAAGAAATAAACATAGTGTGGGGCCTTTGAGTTTTGATAGACATATAGGAATTTAATAGTTAAAAATTCTTTAAAGAATCATGGATCACTGAATTTTCCATGAACACCTATACTTTTCCTAGTTTTCTTATAACCTAAGAAGTCTACAGTTTTCTTATAACCCAAGTAGTCTATACCATATAGGATATGGCTATATACTATGAGGAGAATGAGGTTGGCTTGGGAGGGGCAATGTAAACAGAGATGTCATGGGGAAAATGAGCTCCTTCTTATGGACAGTAAAGAGTATTCAAAAATTTTTTAAACAGAACATTGCCTTAGGAAGTTTCACTGGACAGTACTTTTCTAGAAAAGAGAGATTCAAGAAGCCCCCAAGGTAATGTAGTCCAAAGCCAACAAGTGGGCACCAAGGAGGGAGACTCAACAAGGACCAGAAAACAGAGGGACGAATCCAGGGACCCACCTGGCTTCAAGCCTAAGTCAGATGGCTAGTGATAGTGCCACCTTTCAAGGCCAGTTTGGCAGGAAAGTCCCAAGAGATGTCATTCCTCTCTTGCTTTAAAACTGACTTTCCACGCTTTCCCGAGCTAAAGAAGGCTTCTCTAAAGATGGAGAATTCTACAGTTCTCCTGTCATTCTTTAGGCCCAGCAGTAGGGAAGAAGACAAAGAGAAGGAAGTGGTGTGCTGGTAACACACATATGCATATCTGTGAAGTGCTCGAAATGAGGGGGGCTTCATGGGCATAGACTCACGCATCACAGGGACCTCAGGCTGATACCCTATTGTCCATCTTCAAAATTCTTAATTTCTAACATAAGGCTGGCATTATTCATCTTGCTATATGTCCTATAAAGAATGTAGCTAGTTCTGGGGGGACATGACTTTTTCCCTGGAATAAATGTCACAGGAAGTGGCTACTAAATCAGGCCAAACCACAGCTTCTGGGTAACAAGAGCGTATGGGCGAGTCTGGAAGCTGTCACATCGGCCTTGTGTGCTCACCTGAAGAATCTCCTAGACTCTAGCACCTGAACTTGATAACCTTAGTTTTGTATTTATTTCTCTATAGCTTTCAAGTGTCACCACCAGTTATGCAGGACAGTGACCTACCAGGAAACCAAAGATTTCTGCCAGGTAACAGTATCCTCACCAAACACCAGAACATCTCCACAGCATGATTTTTCACATTTCCCCCCAGAAAAGAGCATAAGGCTGCCCAATATCAGAAATTTCTTAACAATAAAATTTGATTACTGTAATATTCAAAAGCATCTAAGTACTTCTTCGGTCCTTTCTAAAATTGAATACTTTTTTTAGAAGGTTCTTTAGGAAAATCGCATGTGTTCTCCCAGCATGGTGGTGTGTAAAGGGTGAACTGCCATTGAACTTCTATGCTTGGGACTGCAGAATCCCAGGACGAGAAAGATAAGCCAAGGGTTTTCTTTGCTCCCTTTACTTAATATAAATACAACTAAACCTAATTTTTGAGATTGCCAAATATGACAATTCTTTCCAAAAGAACACTGGGGAGCTGGGTGTGGTGATGCACACCTGTAATCTCAGTGGCTCTGGAGGCTGAGGCAGGAGGATCATGAGTTCAAAACCAGCCTCAGCAACTTAGTGAGGCCATAGCAACTTAGGGGCAAGCCTTTCTTGCCACCTCCCTCTTCGAGTAGATTTAGGACACAAAGCAAAATTATACTTTGTCTTTTTCTTCCTTGCCCACAGTTGGTCACCCCTAGCATAGCAAATAGTGGTTTGGCAAGGCAAGTTAAAGAGATCAGACTGAATTTTGATGCTGTCTCTTGACCCTACCTTGCTCAGTGGAGTTAGATCAAGCATTTATGTTTAAAAGAATCCAGAAACAGTCATATATCTAGTAAAGACATTTGGTCAACAGTGAACTGCATATAAAACAATGGTCCCATAAGATTGTCACCTGGTGATGGTATAGCTTTCTTAATTTGTGTATAGGCTATGATGTTCACAAGACAAAATCACTTAAGGACACTTTCTTTAAAATATAACCTTACCATTGAGCAATGCCTGACTATATTGGGTATCTCCTCTGCCGATGCACTAGCCCCAGCATTATAGCACCAGCATTATGTCACAATGTGCTGAAATCATGTGTGAATGATGCATGAGTCAATTATGAAGGCATTGACCATCATATGTGGTAATCTCAGTCTGTTCCTCTGCACCTTTTCCCCTCTTGGTGGCAAATCTACTACCAAGGGCCAGGTATCCTGAAACTCAATGTTCTGATGACACTCAGAAGGTGAAATGATTTCAAGAGGGCAAAGGCCCCAGCACGTGACTTGTGGAAGATGAAGGGAGATGAGAAAATCAGAAAACTTGCCCAGGAAAATAAAACACATGAAACTTCAATTGTGGTGCCTCATGACACTGTGGCAAGAAGCCTAAATTTGGCCATGAGATCTGACTTTGCCTAGAGTTTATGATTTTAAGTTAACTTTTATCCCCAGGTCTACTTATTATGAAATTGTTCCCCAGAAGTCGTCCAACTCAGAGTTCCTTACTGCAGTTGGTAGACTGATTAAAACACATTCATTCCTATAGACCACACGAGGCCAAATGCTTTGATAAATGTAATATTTTCATAACTATCCTTTCATAAGTATCCTAACATCATAGTATGGAGGCTACTTTGGTCTTTAGCCAATGGGAACAGCATTCCCAGTGTGTTCTGAGAAGGTACACCTTCTTTACTACGTTATCCAGGGAACTAAGGTTAGCAGGGGGAGGGGAGAGGTTAACTTCATCTGTATCCTTCTGAAAAAAATTTGAATTTTCTTTGAGTACCACCATACCATGTGGCCTTACTGTTAGTAATGATCTGGAAAGACAAAAGGGATGGAAAGAGTTAGCTAATTTTTCAGAAGGCCAGAAATAACTAAAAGCAAATGGAAGTTTACAATATCTCAAAATGAGAATCTCTAATTTGTCCAGAGGATCTCCAGATTTACAACCTGCCTCTAGAAGAACGCATTTCCTTTTCCCAATTCTCTCTCTTGCTTCAATGTTAGATTCGTCCGCATGACCCTAGGAACACACATATATGAGAGAAAAAGGCAATTGAAGCAAAGAGTCAAGGTCAGATATATTTTCAAGTCCAGAAGAAAAGGCAATGTGGAGCAGAGGGCAGTCCTTGGCCTCGGTATCAACAATCCTGTGTCTGTCCCTGGATCTTCTACTGAACAGATGTGGTCCCTAAGATGAGCCTTGACTGCCCGAAGTGCCCTTGAGGAGCTCCTGTGGACTCTGCTCTTGTGATGAATGACCCACCTTTTATCAACCCAATCTCTCTGTTCCTGGGGAGAAAAATAAGAATTGTTTATATGGAAATACAATTTGAAAATGCGATAGAAAGGATGGGAGAGGAACCTGGTGGATAAATGGAAAAGTATACCAAGAAATCTTCAGGCAGAAATCAGGCCATCGGCAGAACCAGAGTTCCCCATGTGTTTTCCAGAATTGCAGGGGAAAGATGAATGGAGTTGAGGGCTCTCCTTCCTTTTTCTCTGGAAACCGCCCCTTGGCTTGGGTCTCTGGTCTCCCTTGATTCCCTACCAAAGCCACCAGATATGTGTGTTTCTCTCAGTCACTTTCACCTCCTCCAGCCTATCCCAACATCCTCTGCCTGCTTGAACAACAGCAGCATCAGCAATGGTACAAAAGACAGGGTGTACATGTGAACAGGGTAGAAGGTCCCCACTCCCCAGCTGAGGTCAACATCTGGAGAGACTTAGATTTCAGAGAGGGACTCAGACTGAGTCATCAGCATGTGTAAGGGCTGTCAGCAACTTTTCCATGTTCCCTCTTAATAAACCCCAAGTCCCAGCCTGCTGGGAAGATCCAGCCCTGTGAATACATCAATTGGACACCCCAGGAAAATTAATGGAGTTCCTTTGAATTGGAGAGGTGAGATGGGATACAACTAGAGATCTGCTACTTCCAAAACAGTAACACCCTTACCGAAGGACCCAGCCAGTGGAAGAACTGGCTTCCAAGCTCTTCCTGGCAGTGCCACCTTAACTGTTCCCCTAGGAGAAAAGACGTCATATCACCTATCCACCTGTGTCCAGGCAAGACAACACTTGGCCCTATAGAGAAGGAACTAAAAGCTCCTTTTCTAAAAAGACCAAGAATTCTGTCTCTGTATGTGCTAATCCTTATCAGAAAATATCTGTTACTTTTCATCAATCAGAAATAAAAAATAAGACCAAACAAAGAGTCAAAAAACAAACAAAAGCCGAGTCTTGCTGGGTAAGCCAAAACATAGGAGACAGGCGTATCAGGTTTTCCCTGCTAGTCCTGTGTGAGTTATCTGAAGTGGCTCATGGGTCCTCTATGTTTGTATCTTCACCCAAAAAATATACAATAAAATAAAGTCAGCAGAAAAAAAGGTGAGCAGACTGGATTAACAGATGGGCCTCAAGGGAAGGCCTCACTCCAGGCCCACTGAGGGTCAAGAGTGAGCTCATGTGCTCCATCTAAATTGCCCTTGGCCCACACAGTGCTGGAGTCGAAATGGAAAGAGAAACAGATCAGGCAGCAGGGCCAGCTCAACTGCACTTTCTCACCCCAGGAGGTCTGGCACAGGAGCCAACCCAAACACCTCCCACCCCACTGGACTGCAACTGCCTCCCCCCTACACGGCCTTCTGCAGCTCACATTTCTCAGCCTGGGTGCCTGGGACCAGAGCTGCTCCTTAACTCTCTGCAAAGGGGGTCCTTTTGTTTCTTTCTTCACCAGATCTCAATCCTAGCTGCCTTCCCTGTCATCTCAGCCTCTCTTTGGTGGAGCAGGTGGTTTTAGGGTGTGAGAGATTGGGAACAAAAGTAGCATCCAGTCTCCAGGACCGTCCAGAGCAAGGACAATTCCTCTGTGAACACTTTAGCCAGTAGAGTCAGGCATTGGCGGTCAGCACAAAGCACCAGAGAGGTGTGATGGAAACAATGTCCTTTGTCCCCTTCCCTGCCAAGAAACATCCCTACCACCTACTGTGGACTATGCTAAAAGATATGAGAAATGAAATAGAAATGAAAAACCCAGTCTGTAATTGCAAAGAGGTTACTACCAAAACCAGATTATCTCAGATCACCTGGCCTATCCTGCTCAAACCAAGGGAACCAAAGTCCAGAGAAGTCTGATCAGGACCAGAACAGACACACACAACCTCCTATTGAGACCTACTTAACACATATGACACAAAATGGAGTTTCACACCATCAGAGTTCAAGACCTGAAGGCCAATGTTACAAGGAAAACGGACTTTGAACAAATGTCAAAGGACAATAATGATATAGTAAGTAGGAGAAATCTTCCTTAAAGTTGTGGGACAAGAGGGAGAGGAATAGAATAGGTATTTCACAAACACTTAGTGAGTTCCTATTCTGGGGCAGAACTGTTCAACACCTTGGGACTGTAAAGTGGGAAGACAGTTGCTAAATACCTGCTTTCATGAAGGTCACTTGTTTGCAGGAGGGGACTGTCGACTGGAGTGGACAGAGAAGCTCCTGAGAAGGAAGGGAACAACCTCTTTTATAGATCTCCATTCGCGTATGAAGAAATTCCACTGACAGAAGGACTCCAGGAAGACCCGCCTGGAAACAGGAAAATGCAGAATCAATTACACAGGCCACTCAAGGAATCTGAGTTTCAAAATATGATTTGACATCTTATCTATAAATTCTCTCTTCTAGTCAATCTACTTTTTGCTAAGAAACTCTTGAGTATAAATTTATCTTGACAAAGGATGACAGTGATGGGGAGAAACATGGGGACAAATAGAAGAAATAACTCTTAGGTAAACAAATACTGAAATTTGTTTCCAAGGACTTAAGAGGAAGCAGTGGTTGGATGATAAGCCTCCAGACCCATAGCCATAATAACCAGCGTTCAGTGGTATCTCTATTCGGAAATCTCAAAAGCACCTTGGACCCAATACATACTGTCTTAACCCAAGGTATAATCATTAGGTCCATGCCTGGTCTTCAGCCCAGACAGCTTCGCAACAGAGAAACAAAAGTCACACCCTTGACATCATGTGGTACCTCCCGTATCCAACCCTTCACCAGGACTTTGTCCCTTACCTTCCTCTCTATATCTCAATCAGCACCATCCCATGTCTAAGCCATTATTAGCAAGTCCTGCTGTCCTGAGCCAGTGCTACCAACTCCAGCCTCCCACTATATTCGCCTAGCTCCCTTCTTAACATCACCCTCCCAGTGGAGCCTCATCTCACCATGTCTTCCTCTTCATGTTTTTTAAGTCTTCCTCATGCACTTGAGAGTGGTTTGGTCTCTGCCTCTCACTCCAACCTCATACTGCACCATGGTGGGAAATTCCCCACAACCCCAGCCAAAGAAATCATTCACTGATGTGTATAGATAGCTGATCAGTGGCTGTTCTCAAACTAGGCTGAATACACACACACACACACACACACACACACACACACACTCTTGGTTTTTATCCACCACTATCTTTCATGAACAGTAACTATCTGTGACTGAATTTCAACAAACAATTGTCAGGTTCTCAAGCAGGGTGACTTTGCTCCCAAACCCCAGGCTCCCAAAGGGACAGACAGCAATGTTTGGAAATAGTTTTAGTTGTCACATATGCAGGGGCTATCCTGGCATCTAGGGGGCAGGAGACAGGGATTGCTGAACACCTCACAATGCACAGAATGCACCAAAACTTACCCAGCCCTTGGTGTCAATGGTGCTCATACTGAGAAGCCCTGACTTAGATGAAAGAGAAGGAAAAGGTGTATTGTGATCATACTGAATTGGATCTCCTAGAGGCAAGTGCTTATAGACATACATTCACTACCTCCGGATGCTGCAGGACTTAAACACACATGCGTATTCACACAATCAATGACTGGTTTATGCCCTACAGGCAGAAGATATATCTGGCGCTCCCCAGATGCCAAGCACAAGGCTGAGATTTGGTGGTTCAGTCACATCTGTCTGGAAACCCTTACTTAATCCAAAAAGGGCTTCAAATTGAGGACCAGCCTTGAGCCACCTTATTTAAATATATGACCAAAGTGTAACAATGGCTAATGACATCACAAAAGAGCCCCACCCACCTGCCACGCCCCTTCGCAGTCACAATGCCTGAGGCCTTAAATACCCAGACTCCAGGCCTCCGGGGCCCTGCAAAGCCCCTCATTTTGGCAGAAATTACGATGTCGACCAACCGCAAATTAAAGAGTCATGGCATAAGGAGGGGCAAGAACAGAGCTCCTCACAAAGGTGTCAAGAGAGGTGGCAGCAAAAGAAAATACCGGAAGGGCAGCCTGAAGAGTAGAAAACGGGGCGATGATGGTGAGTGAGGGCCGACTAGGAGAGCTGCTAAACTTGGGGCCATGTTCCCCTCCAGACCCATCCTCCTGGAGGCAGCCCTTACGTGATCCTAAAGTCTCAGCCTGACATGATTTCCACCGACTCAGTTCCTGGGCACTTTGGGCTGATAGCATGTTGATAGGTGTGTTCTAACGGGTGTCCCTGTTGCAAACCTGTCCTTCCCCCACAGCCAATCGCAATTATCGCTCCCACTTGTGATCCACCAGTGGGTCCTGCCCTGGTGGACTTCAAACAACACCAGGCAGCGACGAAAGAAGGGGACTGCCAAGGAGACCTGAAGTAGACCAAAGTCAGAGAAGAGCCTATCGTGTGGGAAAAAGCCAGCGGTGGTGAAGTGAGGAATGTCTATGTTGGCTGTTCCTCCCCAACATCTCAATAAAAATTTGAAAACTCAAATGTTTCCTTTGATCCTTTGGAAAAACCTGGGTTCCTGAGCTAGGCAGGCTGGGACAAGAATGAGAACGAAGCTATTAAGCATGACTTGAAAATAACAAAAGGAATTTTTCCTTACAGCTCCCTGCCATGGTGGTCCAACCATCACTATTCAAGTTTTTTGTTTCAGGGCACCAGCCCTCTCCCCACCAGGGACAGGGAGGAGAGAGAAAAGAGAATTCATCCAGGTGCCAAAAATGAGCCACTATTTTAAGACGCTTATAGCAAGTGACACGACTGAAGTCAAAGACATGACCCAAGATATTGCACTGGGAGGGGCTTCCTATTTCACTGATAACAGCCTGCTAGCCTAGACTTAGGTTATTTTGGTTTGAAACAATTAGAGATGAGCAAGACAGTACACAGGGACATTGACAGGGAGATTGAGGCCAGCAAGCATGACTCTGATGTCATAAATGAACCTTAGCTGGGTGTGACTAGCAGTAGGAATTACCTCAATCTGGGTGGACCTTATTGATCATTTGGGAAATTCCTAGGCCCTAACTTTCCCTGGGCCTTTTTCCCTGGACCTTGGATTGTGACGGGTTTATAAAGTCTCTGGCCAGGGATCTGACACTATCACTCAGTATCTATGCACTTAGAAGGGGTCATTATTTAGTGATTGCACTCATTTTTGAAGAACCAGCCACCCATGTGGATGCTGGGGAGGCAATGGAATGAGGCCCAACGTGAAGTTTCCAGCAGTGGGAGGAGAGTTCTTTCCGCTGGTGACAGCAAGGGAAGAGGAAATTCCTCATGTGGTCAATGAGACGCTTGGGTTTGGGCCCCAAGCAGGTGTGCCAACACGAGGGTGTTGACTTTTACCAAAGCACATCCCTGTGGGTCCGATGTTAGTAATACAACAGAAAGCAATTCTCAGATACTTTCTCCAGCAGAAAAAGGCAGGTCTTCTCACTTGTTGGAAGAGTTGCTTGACTCTCACTGTGTCTTGACCCTAGAGAATCTGCACACAGTTCCAGAGCCTGTTCAAGTTTGTGTGGAAAATCATCTTAACATAAGGCACATAGACCCTTCAAACTGAACTTAGAATACTGATCTCCAGTTTCCAGTTTCCTCCTCTGTAAAATGGAGGAAAACACTCCCGTTCTTGCCCTCATCTTCAGCCTGTTTTTCATAAATAACCTTTTGCTTATCTGTGTTTCTCAGATTGGTCTCAAATGTTTCTCATTGTGTTTAACTTATAGCTACTTAATAAACTTTTCTGATCTGGAATCCTTTCTTGAGAAGCTGCACAAGGGCTAACCGGAAATGACCAGAGCTCACCCTGCCCTTGTACCAACTGGGAAGTCCTCTACCTTGAGAAAGTCTGGAAGTTTCAACTCCCAATTTTTTTTAAATGTTGAACTTTTGCTGTACACTCTTCTGCACTAATTCTCTAGGCTGGGTTTTTAGAAAGCAGAAAGTGAGACAGATTTGGATGCAAGATGTGTGCATCAGAGGCTAATATCTGTGATGTGTAGAAAGAGGAACTTAAAGAAGCATCAGTAAGTCTATCAAGAAGGAGCCCATTGGTGTCCTGCATGGCGGTGGTGGACGGGCCTTTCTATCCCACCCGGGTGGCTCCAGTAAGGGCTGGCTTCAGGGAGGCACCCGTGCCGAGGCAGACCCTGCAGTACAGCAGAGCTGCTTCCTTGCCCTCACCGCACAGCCTGGCAGCACACCACGCCCATGCCCTTGCTTTCCAATAGCCTGCGTTTCTTCCCCACCTCTGCACAGCCCACCACGCACCATGGGCCTCCCAACGCACTCACATGTGGCTCAGCCCTTTTCACCCTATGCTCTGCTGCTCCTTCCCCTGGCCACTATTCAGGTGTCCCACAGGAATAAAAATGACCTCCCCACAGGGCCAAGTCACCAGTTAGAAACAATCCAGAAGGGCAGTATTGCTGAGAGCATGACATTAACTGCCCACGAAACACTTGCTGGGACTGGACGTCAACTTCGTCAGGGGCTCTGTCACAATCTTGCAGGAAAAGAAATCCTGCAGATGGCTCAAATGAGACTTTATTGAAGGGAGACATCTAGCACCTGGCATTGGTGGCATCAAATCCTTGGGCTGAAAGGGGCAAAAGGAAAGCCAATATGTGTTCAGGCAGATGGGCCTGCAGGGTGAAGTCTGTGTTAAGGAGGATCACAGCTGTGCAGAGTCTCAGAAGTAGGGACAAAACACCCTGCCATTTCTCCACTCTCCTGCTGCTGCTCCTATTGGCCACACTCAAGGAGAAGCCAGCAGGCAAGGAATCCCAGTGATGCAGAACCCAAGGCCAAGTTCTTAGGGCATCAAGGGACAGAGTACATTGGAGAAAGCTCTGAAACTATAACGGTGACAGCTGACACAATTTTGTAGGGGTGATGTCCTCTTTCTTGGGATTTCTTATAAGTCTGCCTCTTTAGCATCTACTTTGTCTTCTTCCATATGTTGTCATAGGCCAAAGTCCCTTCAGCAGCCAATGGCAGAGAGGTGGAATGTGAGAAGCCTCCGAAACCAACTTGTCCAGGCTTCTACGCCTTTAACTAGAAAAGCACATTTTCCTGTCATTTGCATGACGGTGTTCACCCCAACCCAAGACTCTGTGATGTACTAAAGCGCCGTTACATTTCTGCAACTGTCTAAACACTGAAGCACTTTAATTAACCATGAGGACAGGAGCGTGGAAATCAGCCTGAGGCTAGTCAAGGTAGACAGATCCTCGCCTGGTGACTTCAGCCTTTGCCCTCTTGGATAAGCTGTGAAGGAGCAGCAGCCGCCCGGAAAATTCTGTTTATAGGAACATTTTCCAGACCCATATGTTGGAAATTTTCCAAGGCTGGTGTTGACTTAGTCCCTGCCCTCCAGGAACATTCATTCTGTCCCTCTTTATGGCTCCCGCAGGCCTAGCACCTGTGAGTCTTTTGACCATGGCAATGCTCCTTAGGGAGATTGGAAGACCATTCTGCATAATTTTTCTCCATCTCCCCAACCAAGGCAGACTTTTTTCCCTCTCCCAGTTTCCTTTGGAACGTCATGTCCTCAAGTCATCGCTTGTTTGGTCTTTTTGGAAAGTGAAAAATCAAATAAAAAAAATTAAAGATCTTGGCTGTAAGCCCTTCTGGGTCACCTTGACCTTCTTGTAAGCTGACTTGGTTACTAGACCTCTACTGCTCTGGTGACAGGTTCCTTGGGAATGGTGAAGCTCAGAGGACCCACATGTGGGTGGAAGAGCTACAGGGAACACATTCGATCCCCACCCCTCACCCCAGGACTCCGCCAGATGACCCGGGTGGGTCCAACGTGTCTATGCAGCCAACCGCAAACAAACAGGAAGTTCTGGAGAAAAGCTCAGGGCTGACTGGGGAGGTGAAGGCAGAAATGGCAAACTGGGAGGAGGCTGTGTGCTCTGTGGGTAATTGGTGCAAGTCAGACATGCCTGGGGCTCAGCTGTTGGGGTCACCCAAAGGTTCTGTCTTTAGAGACCAGAGAACAACACCAAGCTCCCTCTCACTCTTTGGCTTTGCCATCTGCGCACTCATGCCCAGGCCAACCCTGGGGAAAGGACTAAACAGAACACTGTCTTAATTCCTGGCCTCTAGGAGCACCAGGTCTTAGCTTCCAGGTTGGTCTGCCTGGCTAGGTTGACAATGACGCTGCTGGCTATTTTGCTGCAACTGAGCCTGCCTTTCTTCATGCCTGGCCCCACCAAGACTCCTTCTCCAATCTTTCACCAGACCCAGCATGAAAGCTCTTCCCCAGCAGAGCCTGCAGCCATTCCTGCCATCTTATCCCAGAGCCCCAGAGTGATACAGATGAGCATGCTCCCTACCGCGTCCCTGTGCAAAAGACAGCGCCCAGCGTCTGTACTCCATCTGAACCCACTGCCCCTGCTTGGTGACCTTCCATTACACCATTCTCTTTCTGCAGTTGGGGCCATTTCATCTCTATCCATGGCCCAACTCCACCATCACCAAAGCCGAGTGTGCCCTGCAGCAGGAGGGAGTGAGGCATCCCAGGGAGCTGGCATGGCAGAATATGAAGCTGATGGGCACTGAGCATGCCACCCTGTGTCTGAATGACCACTCCATAGCAGTGTGATCTAGGTGATTTTTGAAACTCCGTTAACCTCATCTTCCTTATCTGTAAAGTGTCAGCCATAATGTTTCACAGGGCACTTGGGAGAACTAAAATGCTATAAACTACAGGTCCTGGAGTAAGTTAGTTGGAAGCCCTCTCTTTCAGAACTGGCTTCTCAGGTGTCACTGTGCCTGTCTGACCCTGAGTCATGGCTCCTTTCCAGTCCTGGGTCTCAGGATATCACACCACATGAGGCTGAATTTCCCTGTGGACAGTTTCCTCCAATGGGCCCTCCCAGCTCTGCTGAAAGCTGGCTCCAGGCTCCCATTGTGACCTGGCACCTGTCAAGCTTTCTTGAGCCAATTGCCTCGCTAGGTCCTGACATCAGAAAATACCTACACCTCCCTGGGGCTTGTTTGCCTCTCCTTTAAAAATGTAGGAAATGGGGATGATCTTATCTTTCCCAACAGACTGAAGACCCCAGGAGCAAGAGGCAAGCCATCCACAAGTGAGGGATATAAAGATCACATTGGTACACAGTCATGATGCCTTGGGAGACAAATCAATGAACCCATCTCCTAACTTAAAATGTTGTAAAAAGTAAATCTGAGCACAGGTGCTGGCAAAGAGAGACCAAGGACCTTAATAAACTCACTTGGATCATGCTTTTTTTTTTTGTCATTAGCAACAGGCAAGAATCTCTATAATTAATTAGATATGAAGTGCTCAGGTCTAACAGGTGTATTTTACTGAAATGACAGAGAGAGCTTGGATTTTGCAATCTGTGGGGATCGTCTTCAATGGTACTTTAGAATGAAGCCTTGAAGAAGAGATTCAGCCTTCCGCAGGAGTAGCAAATGGGCCTTTATTGAAATACTGTTTCCTTCAGAAACAGGTGAGTAATACCATACCAAGTATACAATAAGCTACTGAAAGTAGGAGGTGTGTGGAATCAGCCAGGAATGCTGATAAGACACAAATTCTGATTCAGTAGATCCAGGTTGGCCTGAGGTTCTACTTTTCTAAGTAGGTTCCAGCTGGTGATGGTACTGCTGGTCTGGTTACCACACTGTGAACACCCAGGGTGTACATTATGCTCAACTGGCACCAACCTGTTCTACGTGTGAATCTTGCCACAACCATCAAACAGTTATGGAACCTTGAACAAGTTACCCCAAGTCTCCAGGCTCTGTCACTTGTTCTACAAATTTGAGTTAAGAACACTCCTTCTAGAATCAGGGTAGAGATTTGACATATGGCATATGCCAGATGCATCCTAAGTAGTTTGTAAATATTAATTCCTCTCTGGAAGACCCCTCTCAGTCCCCACAACTGCAGTTAGAACCAAACAGGATCCCCGGAATTTCTACAGTGTGCTCTGCAGTGGAGTAAAATAGTGTATAGCTCTAGAGCATTGCTGAGCAGCAACTGCTTCACACTGTTGACAACGACAACGCAGTGAGTCGGGCAATGTTAACCACCAGGAGATTCTGCTCACAGCCTTCCTTGCTGGTGTTGCTAGAAAGAAAGAGGAGGATTCTGTGACTCCAGCATGAGTCACAGAAGCCCTTTGTGTCTCCCAGGAGAGGGCAGGGTGGGGCCTCAGGCAGGGGGAATAAGGGGGTGGGCTGGCAGCCTCAATTGTATCTAAGAAAGTCTGGCTTTGTGCCCATCCTGTTGTGTTGCAAGGTTAGTGACTGGAGGCGCCCTGTGAGGTGAGGACAGGTGCGCAAAGAGCGAAGACTTGGAAAAAGGGAGATCTCTCTCTCATATTTCTTTCATCTTGCATTTTAACTAATTAAATTCCATTTTTAAAACTATTCAGGCTGAAACAGGGCCCATTTTCCATGCCTCCATTTCCTCAACCAATGATCTGGTTCTGAAAACATCATGGAGCCCTTGCAAGATGCCCTGGTCTCGTCTTCTCCACGTCCCCAAGTACAGCACAGACTGCCTCACCCTGCTGGACAGACAGACTCCTGAAGTCTAACAAGACCTTCTTTCTAGGTCTATTTGGCTTTGCAAGGTTTCAACCGGAAGATAATTAAAGGAGGTGAGGTGCCATTCTGCCAAGAGAACACCTCACTATCTATTATTACTTCCCTCCTTGAAATTCCAACCACAGTTGGCAACACAGCACCACGGGTTTTTCCCAATCAATCCAGACAGAAATTAATAATTAATAATTAATAATTAATTAAGACAGAAAAGTCTATTGACTGTATCACTTCTCAGTTTCTAGCGCACTATGCTTGCACTTCTCCAAGTCCTCAATCCCTGTGGGCACAATGACATTAAAGCTCCAGGGTGCTCCTAATGGAGCAGTTTCCCTGAGAACAGTCATCTTCAGCTCTGTATCATCCACATGACTCACAACAGGGTCTCTCAAGTTGGGACAATACCCTCCCTGCTAAATCAATAAGAGTTTGTTGAATGTCCACTCTGTATCCAGACTGCATTTATAGTTTCCCACAGCCCTCCCTGATGGCAGCCAGTGTTCCATAAATGTGTGGAGAGAAAGGCAAGCATATCATATGCAGGTGCTTATGCTGAAAGAGTGGCCCAGCACCGTGTTCACCCTTCAGACATGCCTCTAAGTAAGCAGACCAATAACCCAAGAGGAGGTCATCAACAGGGTGTTAGGTACCTAAAAGATCAAAAGCATTGTCCTAGGGCCCTGAGGCTGTAACATCTAAATTCTTAATGTGTCAATTTGATCAAAAAGGGTAAGGGAGCGCTCCATAAACCCAGACTGAAACTCCAGGCCTGGACATTCCCACAAGAACAGCAGCACGATGTTTTGCATCGTGCCATGTTCCCAGCTCTTAGTAGAGTGCCTGGCACATAATAGTTGCTCGACAAACGTGTTGAACAGATAGATGATGGTGGTGGTGCTTCTGAGAGGGATCACATACTTGTCCCAATAGGAGGAGGAAGAGAAAAACAGCAACAAGGATTGCAGTCAGAAGGGCCTGGAGAGTCCTTCTAAATGAGTCACTTATGTTTAGATTAAAAACTGAGGCTCCAGGTCACATGCAGAGCAGAAAGAACTTTGAACCAGCATTTGGGAGACCTGGATCACTAGTTCTGAGAGAAACAGGGGTGTGGAAGAAAAACCATCAATAGAGATTGGAGTCCGTCTTTGCCAACCCACCACCCCAACTCCCACCTCCACCCCCACTGACTAGGTCAGACCCTCTTTTATGTTAGAAAAGCACTAAGGTGCTCTTTAATGTTGCTTTAATATTCATAATTCTATGTAATCCTCTGTAAGCTTCATGAAGCTGGGGGGTCTTGGTTTGGGTTTCTTTCTTGACAACCATAGTAATCTAATATTCACTGCAATAACTGAATTACAAAGCATTTGTTAAATGCATTTATTCAACCTACATTTCTTCTCAGTGACAAGCTAAATTTTTTTACAGACTCTATAGGGACTTTCATTGAAAATGCAGCCACCTGGTAACTATAAAGCTGTGTCTGAGAAGCTGATCAGAATGAAGAGGGTCATCTCTGCTTGAAGAAACTGGTGAGAACCAGAAAAATGTGTGGTTATTGGAGCAAAGTAAAGGGGTTCTGCCTTTGAGAAACTTGAAGCCTTTGAAGCATACAGTTGCTTATGTGGTGTTTTTCCTCAGACTCACACTCATCTGAGGTGAGTGAACATGAGGGGTTACTCCAGAGTATAGGTCTGGGGAACACAGGAGTGCAGAAGATTCTGTAAGTGGAACCAAGAGTAAGCATCCAGCCAGCAGTGTCCAAGGGGCAGCTGGTCTGTTAGAGAAAAGTTTGGACCTGAATTTGGGAAGATTTGCACCTAGAACACCATTGGAAAGAACTTGGCTTCCTCCAGACTCAGCACTAAGAGAGGAAGTGGAGCAAGTCAGAGTGAAACATAACCTGTGGTTTTCATTCTGGTTTGTGTTAATTTGTGCCAAGCTATGTACCTAGAGCATCCCCCAACATATAAACTTTGTACTATAAGATTTTGAGCTTCAATCCGAAACATAGAGGCTCATTCAGTATCAAGGAAGATTTTAGATTCAGAACATGAATGAGGAGCTGAGTCATGGAGGAAAACTGACAAACTGAACCAGTAAGTCTAACTAGCATCCCTAAGCAATGAGGGAACCAGGGGGCTGTGTCTGGGGAGTCCAGGCAGGAACTCAGGCCTTAAGATTTTTGAAATTTTGGTGGGCAAAAGTTTAAACAACAGCAACAAAAATGCAAAGAGTTGATCTATTAAAAATCCAAATATGAAAACTCTTGGACCCACACATTTCATGTCAAGGGTCTGCTGCAGTTTGAATATTTGTGCCCTTCCAAATTCGTGTGGGACTTAATCCCCACCATATTAGTATTAAGCGGCAAGGCCTCTAAGGGGTTGGAGGGAACTAGGTAGACCCACCTTTGCTCTTTGGCTTATGCCATGTGAAGACACAGCACTTTCCCCTCAGATGGCAGCATTCCAGGCGCCATCTTGGAAGCAGAGACCAGGGCCCAACCTGTCAACGCCCTGACTGAGCCTAGACTTCCCAGACTCCACACCTGTAAGAAATAAATTTCTCTTCTTTTTGAATTACCAAGTCTCAGGTATTTTGTTATATTAATATGAACTAAGACATCATCTGTTCTAGAGAAATCCTTGCACCTCTGCAGAAGAAGTGTTCCATAATGCTCATGGCAGCCTTTGAAGCATACAGTTGCTTAAATAATAAAAGGGGGCATCTGTAAAGTCTAAAGTGGACCTCTCCATTGTAGGACACCTTAGAGTACCAAACAAAATAAAATTACATCTATACCCTGACAGTCTATAGCAGTTAGAAAATAAATGGTACGTGTTTGTGCATAGACACATGCATACACATACATACTGATATCGATTTCCAAGTCATGTTATTAGGTGGGACAAAGAAACAAGAAACAAAACAATTCATAGAGTACGATCCCCTTTATATTTAGGATGATAAAACTTGTTATATTTAAAAATAAGGTGGATGAGTATGTGTATAAGTGTATATACCTGTTTACATATATCAATATATCAAGTTTGCATATGTACACACACACCTATACACACACAATTTTGTATATGTTAAAAATATTTTCACTAAGGTATTGACAGTAATTATCTCTGAGGAAAAGAGTGAAATTAAATGGTGAACAAAGAGGACTTTTGATTTATTTATATTGTTTAAATTTTATTACATGTTACTTCTATAATTAACTTTTTAAAAAACTTCTTCAAGCTGCTAGCAATTTCTATCTGGCAAGAAATGAAAACATCAACAGTCCTTTAATATAGAGTCTCTTTGTTCATAGGAAATTGCCTAAATGAGGCTTTTAGTGAAATAAATGGACTGTCTTATGTGCCCAAGATGTTCTTGCCAGGAGAAAAAAGTTTTTTGAGGGTGTTAATATGTCCTGTGCTAACATGCTCTTATAGTGGAGCAGAATGGACTGGACCAGGAGGTTATTGAGGACAAGAGACCTAGATGAGAAAGGAATGAGGACCAAGAGGGATGGCAGGCCCTCTATGTCTCACGCAGCTGCAGTATGCTCAGCATTTGAGCCCCTGTGACTAGAGGTTTGAGAATAAGAAACCTGGAGTATTTTCACACTATATTTCAAGAGACTCTGACTGCAAGCTATGTGCTTTCTGTGCCTATCTACCCAAATGAAGCTGAGTCACAAGATACCCTTCCTGTGTGAAAGCACTCCTACAGACCACAGGTGGGTGGTTATTGCGAATGTTATCCTTTTTTGCATTGCATTTTTCAATAAATCAATCAGCCTTCAAATTTTGGTACATTTATTTGGTATCTGGCTACCTAACTAATCTCTTATTAGTTCATATTTTAGTTGATTTGGTGTTATTATACATATGCCATCTCTTATGGGCTTACTTATGTTCTCCTAAAATTCACAAGTTGAAGCCTTACTTCAGAATGTGACTGCATTTGGAGAAAAGACCTTAAGAAAAGTGATTAATTTAAAATAGGACTATTAGGGTGGACCTTAAACTTATTTGATTAGTGTATTCATATGATTAAGAAACCTGGACACACAATGAGACAGAGGTGTGCACATACAAAGAGACAATGGTGTAATTAAATAGCAAAAAGGAGAGAAATCTTGGAAGAAACTGGACCTGCTGATCCTTTAATCCTGGACTTCCAGCCTCCACTCCAGAACTATGAGAAAATTAATTTTTTTTTTTGCATTGCTAGGGATTAAACCCAGGGTCTTGTGCATGCTAAGCAAGAGCTTTATCACTAAGCCATATCCTCAACCCAAGAAAATTAATTTCTGTTGCTTAAGCCACACAATGCATGGTGTTTTGTCATGGCAGTGTTAGCAAACTAATTGTATCATCATACAATCAAAAAATAATAATAATTTTGGCTGTTCTTCCACCATAGTTCTACCAATTATTTCTGTTTCCTGTCATATCACATTGGCTACTACATTTTAATGTTTAGGCTGTACCATGAGAAGGAAGGTCCTCCTCTGACTTGCTAATGAGCCCACTTTTATTAATTTAGTCATACTAAATGAAAGAATTAACTTTGGAAGATATTACATTTCCTTTCACTATACTTACTATGTTGACACTGTTATCCTGGGGATTAGATGAGCAGATCAAGGCCTCATGAGATGAAATGACTTGTCTAGGATTTTAGTTGGTAATAAGACTCAGGTTTTCAGTTTCTAAATCAAATCCCTTCCTTATTCTATCTTGTCACCAAGAAACTGACTGACATAAAGAAAGAAACTTTTGTTTTAGGGGAGGACAAGTATTTGCTACCCAATGTTATGATTGCCTCTTCCTCGGGTGGAAAGTGTCTTTCCTGCTACTAACTTGTTTCCCTTTCTTGAGAGGAAGAGGGTTTTCTCCAAGTGAAAGGCAGAGCATAATAGCACCTCTGTGGTGTTTGCCTCCAGCCCTTTTTTGCTATATTATGTAGGAAGCGGGCAATAACAGTGGAAAGTGCTTTGTGTGCCAGGCAGCTTCTGAGATGGCCCTAAGGAGCGCTCCTCTGATACTCAGTAGTGTGGTCTGGACACTGCTTCAGTGTGAGACTCAGCAGAAGTGATGCTATGCACTTCAGGACTCATCCTCATTTAAGGAAATACTGGCGCCAGTGCGCTCACCTCTCCTGCTCTCTCACTCATTCACACTGACAGAAGCAGCCGCCATGCAAGGAAAGTGATAGAGGGCAGGGGACTCAGGGAGGCCACTGGCCATCCACCACAGGGGCTCAGAAGATGTTGGCCCAACAGCCTGTGAGGGGCAGAACTCACAAGTGAGCTTAGAAGCAGGAAGCCTTCCAGTGAGAGTGCAGCCCCTGTTCACATCCAGGGCTGTGTGCTGAGACAGGTGGAACCAGGGCACCTGCCTAAGACACATCTACCTGATCCACAGGAACCATGAAAAAATAACTTTGAGTGTATTTCTTACCCTGTAATATATCATGAATACATTCATTCAGTCTAAAATACACAGTCCTGGGACCTGGTCTCATAACTACCAAGATACAATGAACCCTTAGGCAAGTGCATTTCTCACTCTGGGAATCCGTCAGCCTCCTCCCAGGTAAAATAGGAAGTGGGGGAAAGATATCTCTAAAATCCCTTCCAGCTCCCAAACTTTATCAGTCTCCAGACGTTGGCTCCCAAACATCTTCCTCAACACAACAGTTCTATACCCTTGTCATATGCCACCTCCTGCCAGGACCCCAGCTCTAAGAAAAAGGGACTTCTGGGGGTGAGAGGCTCAGACCCCCTCATTTAACCCAAGCCTTTCTGGAACCCAAGGTGCTAAGGAAATACTGCTACACACTATCGACTGCTCCAACCTTCTCCACACTGTGATTGTCGCCAGTTGCCACACACCGCCCCCATCCCCCTCTTCAGCTTCTGAGATCCACATCACACATGCTTCCGCGTTCTTCCACAGGGAGCTCCAGGAGGCTCTAAATGCTGTCCCGGGGCTTTAGAAAGCACGTAGACCCAGAGTCAGCCCAGTGCAGTGAGCCCAGCACACGGCATCTCAGGAGACCAGGCCGCCCTCCCAGAGCGCGGACACAGTGCCTTCTCCAGAGCATCTGATGTGCTCCAGGGTAACAATCTGCAGGCTTAGGAGGAGGCAGAGAGGCCTTCTGGAGGGTGGGGCAGGTTGGGGAGCCGGGACTCTCGAATTCAAACCTCTGCAATGCTGCTTTCTCTCACTGTTCCCCTCTCTCTCTTTAAAAAGAAAAAGAAAAAGAAAATCGAACTTTTGCTAATGTATTTGCTAATGCTTCACCTGCATTCGTGAAAATCCTGAGAGGCTGAGTGATTCCTTCATGTTCAGAAAGACTCAGGCCAGCAAGGACAAGCGTCTTCCTGGGTCTCTTTCCACCACACAGAAAAGAAAATATGAATTAAATAGCGTAAAATTTAGGAGTTTATTGGCTCCTCTGATTTAAAAAAAGAAAAGATGAATGACATTCAGCTTGACTTAGGACTTTATCTAGCTCTATTTCTTTTAGAGAACTAACTGCGTTTTGACTAGCGTAAGCCACCTGAGGTGATCGATATTAGGGATTGGCTATGCTGTTTAACTTAGCCCCCCACAGAGACAACAGCAAAAGCATCTTCCTCTGAACATTTGAACTCCCAAATAATAATGGACACCTTTTGGAAGAAGCAAGAGGAAATGGATACAGGGAAGACAACTAATTAGGAGCTAATATGGATACAAAATGGTTTCTCAAGTTCAGAGCCCTAGGATTTTATAGTGCTTAGTAGTCTCAATCTCATCCTCCCTGGACTTCCAGGTGATGGCAGAAGCTGGTCCTCTTTAGAACCCAGTTCCTCATCTGGAAAGGAAGAAGTTAGAGTAGATGATCTCTCAGGGTTGGTCCTCTGGCAAGGTCGCATGCCTTCTATGTCAAGCAGAAGCGTCAATAGGCTCTCTTGCTCCATATGGACCTGTGCGGGTTGGTCCTGGTTACAGGCTCATATCTGCACTTCTTGACCCAGGGCATCCCAGGACTCCCATCTATGGATTCCGTACCCAACTGACCCTACCAACTGATCCTGGTAGGGTTCAACCCACAAAAAAGCACAGCAAGAAGCCAGCAGTTGGAAAGAGAGGTGTGGGGTGTCTTTCTCACTCACTCCCTACTTTGAGTCACATTTGGAGCAGTGTCTGTCCCTCCATGGCCAGGGTGGACCTTCCTCTACATATCTGGTTCTTGCTGAGATTCTGGTAACAATGGTTCTTCCTCCTTCTCCCTAAGGCCTAAGTGTGTTAATGGCTGACTACTATTATAGTCTGGGGCCTCAGAATTTATTGGTTTCTTTAAACCTTCCTACACTTTTTAAAGTAGTTCTTCATTAGTTTCTTGATTAATTTGTTTGTTTGTTAGGTTGGTTGGTTTTTTAACTTTCATTTTCACTTGAACATTTTGATTTGGATCTGGTACTCTAATAAAATATACACATTTGCGTTCATCTGCCAATATTTTCCTAGGCAAAAAAATAAGGATTTTTTTTTATCCTTACATACATGCATACATATGGACACAGAAGCAAATAAATAGCTGGTCAAATTATGGGATCAGCCTAGTGCCTATCAACAGACGAATGAATAAAGAAAATATGGTACCTATACACAGTGGAATTTTTTTCAACCGTAAAAAAGAATGCTATTTATAGGAAAATGGATACAATTGAAAAATATCATGTTAAGCAAAAATAAGTCAGATGCAGAAAGACAAGCACTGCAGTTTTTCTATCATAATCCCTTTGCTGTTCTACCCTTCCAAATAGGTGCACAATACTAAAACTTCTGAACTAGAAGAGGGACTGTTAGGGAAGAGGCCTAGGGAAAGGGAAGAGGGGGCAGGGAAGAAAGGGTAGTAGGGGCGTGGATACAATTAAGCACAATGTATATATGTATAGGAAGACCACAATAAAATCCACTAATTTGCACAATTACTATGAATTACCATTTATAATAAAGAAATGGATACTACCCTAGTGACAAAAATATGGAAATAAACTGGTAGCAGTGGTCAGGAGCATTGGGTTGAGGAGGATTCTGAGTTTGCCTAGCAGATTGAATAGTAGACCCATACCGAAAAAAAAAAATTTAAAAAAAGGATATGTGAGGTCCTAAATCTCAGAACTTGTGAGTGTGGCCTTACTTGGAAACAAGATCTCAGGGTCAGATCTCCCTGTGTTGAGGGTGGCACCCAAAATCCAAATGCCAATGTATTTCTAAGAGAAACGCAGGGAGGGCTTTGAGACAGAGACCAAGAAGGCCCTGCGACGTGAAGCATAGCTTGGAGAGAAGCATCTGGAAGGCAAGAATTGCTGAGGACTACAGGAGCTGCCAGAAACTGATGGTCTGCCTCAGTCTCCAGAGGGAGCTGGTCTTGCTGATGCCTGTATTTCAGACTTCCCGAATATTAGCCTCCAGAACTATGAGAAAATAAATCTCTGTAGTCCTAAAAGTTTGTGATCTTATGCATAGAAGTCCTGGAAAGATAAGAGTGTCTGCATCCTAACTAAGCTGAAGATCCAATGGCCTTCCTTATAAAAACCTGCAAAATATACCATGTATAGTAGTACTTCAGAGAGGACCCAAACTGATCCCGAAGAGGACAGAGACAGTTAGGTTCCCAGGTTTAAACACAAGCGTACCCGTGCACAGGACCCGGCAGCTTGAAAGCAGAGACTTTGTCTGCTTCGTTTTTCTTCTCTCCACTGGTCCTTGTACCCACAAGGCGCCTTGCACACACAAGACATGGGATCAAAGTTGGAAGAATGAATGGAGAAGAAAATGAATTAATTGGCCACTTAGTGAATTCCCAGGCTGTGAATTGGAGCCAAGAGAAGCAGGTTGCTCTTGGATACACCAATAAATCCCTTTGCTAATCTACCCTTCCAAACAGGCCCACAAAGCTAGACTGAGAAACAGAAATCTGTGGGAACATCAAAATTTGAACCAAATTGAATTACCTGTGCTGAGAACTGGTTCAGACTTGTCCAGGCCCCTGCCCACAACCCTCAGACACACTGTTCCTTCCAGCACACTCAGGTATGTGAGAAGGCCTGAGTTGACCCTGTTAGGTATTTAAACATCTTAATTTAATGAGCGATTGAAGCAGCATTGCAAAGTGACCAACTCAGGAACCAGTCCTCCTGGACCCAGAGCCTAACTATGCTACTGACCATCAGTGTGACCAAGGGGGAGGTGACTTACCTCCCTCTGCCTCAGTTTCCTTACGTGCAAAATGGGAATAGTAATAGTACTATTTTGTAGGGTTATTGTGAAGATTACATGAGTTACTATTTATTATCTGCATGAAACAGTGGCTGGAAGGGAGCAATATATAAATGCCTGTTATTGCTAGTCCTGCTTTTTGCATGTAGATAAATTGCTTGACTGAGGGACAACTTAGAGCCCACAGAACTTGTCCCTTCTCCTCAGAGCATTTGAGGTGTCAGATGCAGGACTCAGGACTATATAGACAAGGACTCAAACCAGAAAGCCACACTCCCTTTCTTGTCTTGATAGTGAGTGAGGCTTGGCCACATCTATTGTCATGCTTTGGTCTTCCTATAACCCATAACCGTCCATAGTGAAGGCTGAGAAGCTAGTGGCACAGGCTGAGGCATAGATGAAAGAGCAGTAGGGGCAAGAAGAATGTCCTGACCCTCCAATATGACAGAGAGACTGCAGGAAGTCCTGGAGGCTTTATATGAAATGCCTTCTCAGCTTTATGCAGACTTTAACTTTCTCTCTCCTTTTCTGAGCTGAGAACACTCATTTTGTGAAAAGAATAACAAAGATGCATATATGCCTATAAATGGAAGCTGAAGTGGTGGCCGAGGGCTTCTTCCTGCCAAGGAAAACAAATGCAAGGCACTGGAACAAGGGAGCCAGGGGACCCCGTGGAATCAGAAGCTCTCCATCTCCCTGGGACCCAGCTCAGGCCTGTGCGGGCCTGGCCGTGTGGGAACAGCAGCCCCAGGGTCCTGCAAGAAAGGTCTGCCAGGAACCTTGGGGCCATGGACCAGGAGTTGCTGGGAGCTGAATGCTGCAATTTGCCATGGGAAAGGAGAGAGACAATTGGAGGCTGGTGGCCCAGAGAAGCCACTGTTTAATTCAACAGGCTCAACTGAATGATTGCCGCGTGCAAGTCACAGAGCTGTGGGGCAGAAGCGGTGAGATTATTGTGTTTCCCTTCCCCAAAGACCTAGAGGCACCAGGGAAAGGGTCTGGGAAGCAGAGGGCAAGACAGAGACGCAGTGGCCCTTTCAGAACATTGGCTCTGCTCTGAATGAGGAAGAACTAGGTTCCCAAGAGTGAGAGGTCACTCTCAGTTTGAGAAAGAGGTATCAGAGGTAAGTTTAAAAGGAAGGGCCAGATTTTGACTGATGGAGATGGGGTCATGGGAGGGCACCTTGGGCAAAGTGACAGATGTGACAAGGCAAGGAGGCAGGGAGACAGTCACCTCACAGGTGAGTAAGAAGTCCAATCTAACCGGTTGCGCAAAAATGCAAGATAAATGTGTAAGTGCACAATTTGATGGAGAGTCCTAAAAGCTGAGCTGGAAAATTTGTGCCTGCTTCAGGAATTTTGGGAGCCCAAGGTGCACAAGACCAGCACTGGGCTTAAGGATCATTTATTTGTAGCCAGTAGGGACAGTTTGGGAGAAGGAAAGAATGGAGGGGCCTCATGACTATGAACCCTTGGAAAGAAAAACACCCAAGTCTTTTGAGATGCTTCAAAAAATCCTGATTCCCTGCCTCAGCTTACCTACAAGGACCCCAGTCTGCTTCCTTCATCAGTCTCTTTTGAGCCACCTTTACGATGGTAAGAAGTCAAATGGAGAGGGCATTGGTAGCCAACCTCCAGCTAGTCCAACCAGCCGGCCCTCTTTGACATGTGAGTCAAAGAAGTATCCTGAGTATTCAGCCTGGTCAAGCCTTCAAATAACTCCAGCCCCACCTGCCATCTGACTACAACTGGACAAAAGACCCCCTCGTGAAAATCAATACCTTGCAGAGGCGATGAGTCCACAGAGCTGTGAGAAATAATATGTTTTTGTAAGCCACTAAGTTTGGGGTAGTTTTGTCTTTCATCTGAAATGTTCTTTCTCCCTCACCCTTGCATTTCAGAGGAAAGACAAAACTCCCCATGGTTCCCTTATCTTTCTGTCCTCTTCTCTCCAGGCTCAATTCCCCACCCCTACCCTGCAGCATCAACAAAGGATGCCCTGTGAACCGTGGGAGCGATTTCCTGCTCGCTGTGGAGCCCCTCATCTATCTCAATGCAGCCATATCTGTTTCCCCAGCATGGAAGGGACCAGTTGGTCTCAAAAGAGGAATTCACAGGGCTTCTCAATCACCTGCCTGGGAATGGGTGGGAGCTGGAGAAGGGCCACTGCCAGAGGCCACAGGAGCTCTGACCTCTGGACCTGGCAGCAGCAGTAGCTGCTATTGCAATATGCTTCTGCCATGACCCGGTCCTGGGGGAACATCTGCAGATCACTAGTTGTCTTGGAATAGGCCATGGGAAAGTCTAAGAGCAACCACAGCTCTTGACAACCATCCCAGAATCCCACTGGAACTCTGTGCCAGAGTACATGGGGCCCTAAGGTCTTGGGTTCTATGCTATTTTATTCATTTTTAGTTTTTGGCTGGACATTTAGTTGGGAATTTAGAACACTAACACTATTCCAGGGCATTAGTTCCAAGCCTGCCATGCAGCTCCCCTACAGCTGATAACTAGGGACCTGTGCTCAGCTCCGCTGTTCAGCATAGCAAATAAGCTGGGCCCCCAAGAGTGACTGACAGAGACCCACGTCCAGGGAAGCAAGCACCGACACCAAACTCTAGATCCTTGCCTCCAGTCCTTAAATCTTCCCACCAAGGCCAGGGGTATGCAAGTTACCAAGGGGACAGACACCCACCTCTGAATCCCCAGTACCTGGAGGAACCCCTATACACAATAGGTCCTCAAGAAGCATTGACTGAAGAAAAGAAGAAATGCCAGGCTAAATAAAGAGAATCTCCAAGCACAGTGACCTCCCCCAGATGGAACGTCTCATCTTAGGTTGTGATAGGAGGTCAAGGCTTAGCATGCTGTAGCCCGTGGGCCAAATCCTATTTTTTGTACACACAGTCCATGAGCTAAGGATCTTATTAACATTTTAAACGATTGGAAAAAAATGAAAAGAAAAATAGCATTTCATGATAAGTAAACAATGAAATTCAAATTTGTGTCCATAAATAAAGGTTTTTGAGAACACAGCCACTCCTACTCACATATTGGCACTGCCTGCTTTAGCGTTTGCAAGGCGACACAGAGCTGAGGACTTACAACAGAGACTGCCTGCCTTGCAAGCCTGGATTTATTTACTCTCTGGTCCTTTACAGAAAAATTTTGCTGACCCCTGGCCCAGCCAGGTAAAAGTTGTCTAGTTCTCCAACACCACTGTGTTGGGTTAAACATTGCTTTCTTATTAATTTGTTCAATTTGATAGTTTTGACTTTTTATTTACTTTTTGATATTGGGGATTAAACCCAGGGGCTCTCTACCAGTGAACTACATCCCCATCCTTTTCAATTTTTACTTTGAGACAGGGTCTCACTAAGCTGCTGAGGCTGGCCTTGAACTTGCAACCCTCCTTCCTCAGCTTCCAGAGCCACTGGGATTGCAGGCATGGGCCACCACAGTCAGTTTAAGACCTAAACTTTCACAATCTCTCTCTCTCTCTCCCTCTCTTCCTCCCTCCATCCTTTTGAATAGAAGCCTTTCTAGAATGATTTTAATTACCTTGTATAACTTATTTGTCTAACAGTTATTTTCCATGAAAGAAAGAAAGATGAAATCTGCTTAAAGGCAAAGGGGAACTAACAAAGAAATTTTTAAAGGATTCAAAAAGGAGAAGCTCAAAGAAAAACTTGGTCTCCTCTGGAAGGTTGCTGAGACCTAGAACTGCCAGCACATGAAAAAAGAAGCTTTTTTGAGCTCACCTCACGCCCTCCGCCCAGAGTTCCCTTCCACTTCTTGCATTCCTCAATACCTCATCCATCCTGGGGCAGCGTGAATATTGCTGTCTTTGGAAGCCTCCCCGAGCCATTCACAGTGCATCACGCACAGGTCTCCAGAGCAGCAGAAATCACGGCATGGCTCGCTTAGGTTCCCATGTGGCAAGTGGCATGCATCTCTCCCTCCCCACAAGCACAGACAGCACTGCCCAATCACAGCGATCGAGTCGGCATATAAAACCACTTGCCATCTATCCTGATTCCACGCTTAGCTCTTGACAAGGAACTCCTTGCAAGTACAAATTATATCGCAGTTGTTTTTATTTGCCGGAACCTAGCACCATGACTATGACACCCAACTGGAGCTAGGCATTCACCTAAAGCTAGGCCTCCCCTCCTGTCCCTTTTCTTGGCCTGCCCTTCAGCTAAGCGGCACAGAATGAATTCAGCTGTCCTTTCAGCAAGGTGCTGCGAACTACCTCTCTGAAAGTCCCTAAAATGAAAGCAAATTCTCCCCAGGTAAGAAATTGAGCTTCCCAGAGTTTCGATCAACCTGCTGTCAACCGCCTTCCAGGGTTTCCCTGGTACCCACAGTTCACTGGCCCCGCTCCTAAGAGAGGCAAAACTGTGTCCTCAAACAGGGTTATATTCTTCTGCTTGCTGTCACAAAGAAAACCCAAACTGAGCACCAATAGCCCAAGTTTATTCAGAGGCCAAAGGATCAAGAAGTCTAGCTTGCAATGCAGATTCTCAACTCATCAGGGGTAGAGGGTACAGGGTAAAAAAGATGGAGGATGATAGGCCAATACAGAGGAGGAATACTCATGTCTATTCCTGCAATGAATGGGGACTTCAGGAATTCAGATAACACTGAGGCAGAAAAAGTTAGGCAGTTCAGTGTAGGCAGAGCAATGTGGGTTTATAAGGAGATATCTTTCCTGAGAGGGCAAAGACATCCCCCAAAGCTAATAAGGGTCTGATAAGATAGGCCCAGATGCAGACATTCCCTGCTGTTAAGGAAGGAACCACATTCTTTCTATTGGCACCTAAGGCACAGATCAAAGACTGGACCAGAATTCCCCAAAGCTGTGTGCTAGGTACAGGGGCAGGGAAGCAGTGACCAGTCCAGGAGAGGTCGTCATATGGCTCACTGCCTCATCGGCTCTGTCCCCTTCCCCCACTCTGGGGGAAGTCTGCTCTTTTCCCTGTGCTTTACTTTCTGTAATAAAACTTGTCTACTACGCTTGCCTCGGTGTCCCTCGGTTTCATTCTTCGACTCCAAGAGGACACGAACCCGACATCCACATCACCGGC
>PVKS010014323.1:0-48636 GCA_004027875.1 Aplodontia rufa | reverse complement strand
AATCTCCAGACTCCTATGAGTTCTTCATATACCCTCCCCCCTCCCCATTCCCCTCCCTACACCTCCAAGTATCCTAGAGAGCCATCCCCCTAATGCTCTGAAAGTCATTCAATTTGCAGTTTTGTTAGGTTAGCCGTCAACCCTACTGCTTCCCCATATATGCTAGCATCAACAGATGAGAGAAACCATTCGGCCCTTGAGTCTCTGAGATTGGAAGGCTTCACTAAGCATAATTCTATCCATCTCCATCCATTTGATTTCAAAAGACATAATATCGTCCTCTCTAATGGCCGAGTAGTATTCCATAGTATATATGTACCAAAGCTTTTGTATCCACTCATCGAGTGAGGGGCATCTGGGTTGGTTCCATAATCTAGCTATAGTAAATTGAGCTGCTAAAAACATTGATGAAACCACATCGCTATGATATGCTGATTCTAAGTCTTTTGGGAAAATTCCCAGGAGTGGGATAGCTGGGTAGTAAGGTGGTTCCATCCTTAATTTTTTGAGGATTCTCCATACAGCTTTCCATAGTGGCTGAACCAGTTTGCAGTCCCACCAGCAGTGTAGTAGTGTTCCTCTTTTCCCACAGCCCCTCCAGCATCTGTTGTTGTTTGTATTTTTCATTCTTGCCACTCTAACAGGAGTGAGGTGGAATCTCATTGAAGTTTTGAGTTGCATTTCCCTTATAACTAATGATGTTAATGCTTCTCTTGATTAAAGGAAGCAAATGATCAGTAGCCCTTGATATGATAGATGTCAGCTTTCTGGAAAAACAAAACGTGTGAAATAGTCAGGGACCCAGGCACTACCCCAGTACCAAGCTTACATGACTGAAGCATACTTCAAGGTATTGAATGATTGTGACTTTTTAAAAATCTTTCCCATTTTCTTATATAGCATTTCTTTAATGTTCAGTCCTAAGTAGAAGTTTATTTATAGACCCACTCTGGGATTTATTTATTTGGGCATATTGCCTTGTTTGATTGTGAGTTTATCTCTTAGTTGTTTTCTATTAAAATGCCTGGAGTCCTTCAGGCATGGATGTCCATAAATTAAAATATATTATGATGATTATTGTTCATGATGGTTCAAAAACACTGTCTTTCATCAGAATGCATAATCAAGACATCGCACAGGGTAAACTTAACCACACACACACACACACACACACACACACTCTCTTTATATTTTGTCCATTGAAAATCTAAGAGGTCTATAGTGAAGCTGTCCTGGAACCTGGTGAGAGATTCGAACACAACAGAATTCATGCTTGCCATGAACAAATATTAATATCCATTAGCACATTTTATAGTGAAAAATTCAGAAAGGGAATTCGCATGTTCTCTCTGAGACTGCTAGGAAGTAGCTTTTACCCCTTCATTTGTCATCATTATGGGGAAGAGTGATGGCCCACAACTTATCATTTGTTTATGGCAAAGGAAAACATGAGGTGGCACAGTAAGACCACTGCCCTCCTTCATGTTCCCCATGTCAGGCATTTACAAAGCCATATATCCAGATATTAAGCCACAGACCCAAGAGGCATCCCTAATATCTTTCTCTTCTCTTCTTCATCTCTCTCCAGCACTGAACATCCCAGTCCCATGAATATCACAACTAACAAATATGTCTTTAAACCCATTCATTTCTCTTCATTTCCATCACTCTCTGTCCTCACCTGACCTATAATCACATTTCCCTGCATTACAACAGTCTCCAACTGGCCTCCTATGACAACCCTGCCCCCTTTCTAGCTGCTCTTCATGTGCAGCTCAAGGGATCTTTTCACAAGTTGTACACTTCCCAGCTCTCATCTCCTTAGCCCCATCCCCAATTTTTTAATGGCTTATAATTGCATTTACAACAACCCCAAATCCTTAGCATGACTATATGGTTTTGTAGATTATTGCTTCTCCCCACCTCACCAGCTTTCCAGCCTCATCTGGCACCCCCTCCCTTGTTCAGGACTTACTATTTATTATATCCATTCTTCTCCTCTCCAAGCCTTTACATGGAAAGTTGCCTCCCCTTGGTGTTTGTTCCTCCTTCACCCATACTCATGTTCTGTTAATGCCTCCCTGCAACTAGATCGTCTCTATAGTTCATAACACCATCTATCTTTCTGTGTGCATCCATCATTGTTTGGAACTGTGTATGTATTGGTGTGATTTTTCTACTTATATTATCCTCAGTTCCATACCTAGCCCAAAGCCTGGATATATGAAGTACTAATAAAATACTTGTTGAATAAACAAATATATATGAACAGGGGCTGGAGCGGTGGCTCAGCGGTTATGGCGCTTGCCTGGAAGGTGCGAGTACACAAGTTCAAACCCCGGCATCACCTACACAATGGAGTGTCGGAGCAACGAAAGCCACATGAAAAACTAAATAAAATTGATTCTCTCTGCCTCTCTCTCTCTCTCTCACTGTCCCTCTCTCTTTAAAAACAAAACAAAACAAAACAAAAAACATATGAACAAATAAATGAATGTAAGTGACCATAAATTGATCACAGAGGAATGAGGAAAACCAGAAATTGCTTAGATAGCACCATGCATCGGACATTGTCTTTGAATTGGGATTTAAAAACAAGGTCATGAATGCTGGCTGATTTCTCTCTTCTCCCCAGAAGAGAAGCTAGGCTGGTCAGCCCACATACAGATAACAACAAAGATTTGAAAGGTATGCTATGCTTGAGGATCAACAAAACCCAGTTTATAGCTGGGGATGTTGTTCAGTGTAGATTTTTTGCCTAACATAGGCCTTGGGTTCAAGCTTCAGCACTGGGTTGGGGGCAGGGGGGTGGTCCTTGAGACCTTTCTGATATCTCAATCCAAACTTAGATTTCCATGATTGAAATTCTCAAAGCCACCTCCTCTGCATTGCACTCAACTTTCCTAAATGAGATTTTATGGGAACTGATTGTGATTAGATAAATGGGTGACTTCACTAATGTATAATACAATTTTCAATTACAGCGTATGTACAATAATTTACATTTCTTGTTTGATGGCGTGATATTTATGTGACATATTCTGGATGAGACCTGGCTGCTGTTTACATAATGATCTTGCTTTTCTCTTGGAGAAGATCTGGTTTTCAATTTTCTTTTTGTGCTGCAAGGTATTGTCAGTCCAAGATAAACATTGTATATTACAGAATGTGTAGGTGAGAAACATCAATAAAGTAATAATCTAGATGGGTTTTAATAATTCTTATTTATACCACTGAATTAGGTAATAGAGTGGTTCACCTTTCATAAAGTGTTGAAATAAAAATGTCCCTAAAATTGCAGTAAATTTTTTGTGATCTGCTAGCTCCCTGATCACTTCTATGGCAAAGTGCCATTGACTAGCAAAAATGAACATTTTAGTGAATATATTTGACCATTAATAGCACAATATTCATCACTCTAATGATGCTCTGAAGTTGGAACAACATCACTGGAAATGTCTTTTTTCTGACCTTTAAGACTAGGTCTACAAGCAACAAAGTTTTTATGCAACCAACCCTAATGTGATTCCTTTCTTCCTGGTTAGGGATGGTTAGTAGAAATGGAAGAAAATAACTCCCAGTCAAAAGCCTTCCAGATAGACAACCCTTCTTAAAATACCGAGGGTGGTAAAGAGTATGGAACAGAAAAGAAACGTGAGAAATGAATCCAATACAGGGTTCAAGACCCAACCAGGGCAGAGTACAGTGTGAATGGTCTTGAACCCAGGGGGCCACCTCTGCAGACAGATAGATGACTGCGCCAGTACCTGCAACCCTCCGCTCTGCTTCAGCCAAAGTAGCTGGCCCTTTGTCTACATTCCTTTATATATTGATGCCCTCAGTTAAAGCTCGTTTCAAAATAACAGACTATTTCTAAAATGTCAAAAAAAACCCAAAAATACCAATAGTGAAAATAGCATTGCTCTAGAAGTTAGTTCTCTGGGCCCCATTTCTTCATTTATAAAACGAGTTTGTATTTGAGGGTCTTCAGCATTCTTTATTTTTTTAAGTGAGAAAGGGACAGTGACAGAGAGAGAGAGAGAGAACCAATTTTATTTAGGTTTTCATGTGGCTTTCATTGCTCCGACACTCTGTTGTGTACGTGGTGCTGGGGTTCGAACCTGCATCCTTGTGCATGCCAGGCAAGCACTGTAACCGCTGAGCCATACTGCAGCAGCCCATCTTCAACATTCTTTATGACACAATTTGTATTATTTTATTCCAGGCCAAAATGATGTGTGGATGAAGCCATTGTTTGGTATTAATAATCTAATTATGCATATTACCAAGCAGCACCCTTGCTTGCCTTTTAATGCAACAAGGAAGGAAAACATCCAGGCATGGAAGCAGCAGTGCTTGAAAAGTGTTGACCTCAAGTATAAAATGCTTACTTTAACATGGGTGCCCGGAAAGTCTTCAAGTAGCCTTCACTATCCCCAGACATCACACATTTCTCGAGATTTGTCAGTATGCAAATGAGCCCAACACTAGATTAAGCTGCAAACAAACCTGTAATTTTACTCTAATTAAGAAAGTCTTTATAACTTTGGATGATGTTCTTTTACTCATAACTTATTCTAGCAGTAGGCAATTTATTGAGATTCTCAGCTAAATAAATTATGGTGAATTCACAAAATCAAATAGTATGCAGCCATTAAAATGATGACAGGAATAAACAGTGGTTGGTATGGAATGCATCCAAAATATATTAAGTGAAAAATTCAATATAGCAGTATATATAATATTATCTTATCTTTTAAAAAAATAACACATACCAGTGCACATAAAAGAAAAGGTTTTGAAGAATAGCCATAATGATCTCTAGATAGCTGGATTATAAATGATTATTATTTTCATCTTTGTTATCTTCTCATGCACTAATATTTTTAGGAGAGTTTACACCACTATTGAAATCAGAGGGGAAGAAAACAATTTCAGAAAATAAATAAAACCTCCCTAAATTCTCACGCCCATATGTTATTCAAAAAAATATACAATGATATCTCCTTGGTAATAGTGGACTACCGGTTATGAGCAAGCTTTCTCTATAAATGGCTGGGTAGTAAATACTTTAAGCTACATCTCTTTTGCAACCATTCAATTTTGCCATTATAGCACAAAAGCATCCATAGACAATAAGTAAGCAAATGTATGTGACTCTATCCCAATAAAACTTTATAAAAACAGGAGGCAGGGCTGGAGCGGTGGCTCGGCAGTTTCGGCTCTTGCCTGGCAAGCACGAGGACCCGGGTTCAAACCCCTGCACCACATACAAAACCAAGTGTTGGAGCAACAAAGGCCATGTGGAAAAACTAAATAAAGTTGTTTCTCTCTTTCTCTGTCTCTCTCACTGTCCCTCTCTCTTAAAAACAAAAACAAAAACAGGAGACAGCCCATGGGCCACAGCTTACCAACCCCTGTGCTGGGGAAAGACACAGGTCTCAAACCTCGCTCCACCACACGCTGCTGCATAACCACTGGGGGTCTTGGTTTCCTAGGGAAGAAGAACACCTTCCTTGAAGACGCGGGTGAGATACCTATCTCATGCAACAGCACATGTCATAAGTGACTGTTAGCTGCCTTCTTTTTTTCTATAACACATCGTGAAAGAAAAACAAGTGAGTAGGCTAAATAAAATAAGATTTTAAAGCAGACTAAATCCTAACACCAAAATTTATTCGTAATGCACCATTTTATAGCTTAATAAGACATACAGAGCATATAATACAGTTCACAGGGTGGAGTATGAATAGAATGAAGAGGGGCAGAAATGGCCTGGTTAATGTCCCCAGTTTCCATGTCACCGCTGCAAGGATGCTTCGAAAGCACCATCTACCTTTAACATAGAACTGACATATCTGATGAGGTTCATGCTGAAGGTTCCCTATGACCAAGTCATTCAGGACTGAAGGCTTAAACACTGACCCCCTAACACTTCTTCATGTAGTGAGGCATGCTAACCCCTCTCTGGGCGCCGGCTTCATGGATTGATTCCCATGCTCTATAATAAAATGATACGAGGGACATTAGCATGTTTTCGTGTTAGCAATCATGAGATACTTTAGGTTCATAATCGTGCTTGTTATCCTATGTCTCATTCCCAATCATACAAAGTGAGAGAGGTGTTTTACAGATTATCAAGATATATCAGCCCTTCATTTGTTTACTTTCTTACATGGAAGTTCACAGCATGGGGACTGCCCAGGGTACTTCTTTCGTTTCTCTCTTTGTGTGTATGAAACATGTATTCTAAGAATTTTTTTGAATTTGCTACTCAGGATCTCTGCTGATTGGAGATACTTAATTAGATTCAAAATGTTACAGAGGTTCAAAAGAAAACACCTCTAACCATCTGAGGGGCACTTTACACTCTTAAGATTCCACCTACACCAATATTGCATTTCATGAAAGAGAAGAAAAAAATTGAGAACTAAAAAGAAATCTCCTTGAAGAACCTGAATTCTATTCACAGTAAAATGATCATAACTGGCAATTTTCCCCTGCAAAAACCTTTAAAGCATAAACATATGTTGATGTTGATACTCAAACACATATCAGATGATGGTCAGCAACAGGCAAGGATTAGCAACCTGAGAGAGAGACCCACATGGCTGGAGTGTCTGTTGAATCATTAGCGCAACACAGAACAGAGAAGGAAGAACTTCTACAGCACTTACCTAACATCTTTCCCTAAGATGAAGAGAAGAAACTGCAGATTATGCACAGTGGTTAATACAGATGTCAGGGGCAGCTCTCATGCTCTCCTTTTAATGTATTTATTAAATAAAATATTCAAATCCCAAAACACAATGATTTGTGCTTATTCCTTTTTGTTTCCAGGGAAATAAGGTCTGTAATAGACAGCCCCCTTCAGATGATAAATGCTTTCAGGACGGTGGGACTCTGTATAGGCTCAGGATTGGGCAGGGATAGGACTGGAAATCAGGCCAAATGCAAGTCCACCCCCTCCTAACTCTTAAGAAGTTATTTGGACTGTCTCTGATGGTTGGGCAAGTTCCAGACAGAGACTTCATTAGAAAACCTGGAACTCTCACCTGTTCATGGTGGTACACACCTGTAAACCCAGTGACTCTGGAGGCTGAGTCAGGAGGATCCCAAGTTTGAGGCTCAAAATAAAAAATAAAACAGCTGGATTTAGTTCAATGGTAGAGGGCCCCTGGGTTCCATCCCCAGGACCCAAAACAAACAAACAATACTCTAGGACTCTCCAGGAGATCAAAATCCAGGAAGGGAACAGTGAAAGGTGGACGGTGGGGCTGCACTGAACAGCAATGATAATCTGGAATTATCAACAGGCTCCTCTCAACCAGTACTTATTTAGAAGATGTCTGTGGAAACAGGTGATCTGTAGACATTTATTATCTAGAGGCACAAACCAAGTCATGGCCTGTAACAGTTACCAGCAGAAGATGGATGTGACCGTGATTCATTCATGTTAGGGGGGATGATGCTGAGAAGGAGGGACAGGGCTCAGGGCCACTCTTTAGAGAGCGCAGCCTTTGAGATGGGCCTTGATGGAGTTCACCACTCATACAGAGAGGAAAGGGCATTTTGTCGAGCAAGACGGGACTAGGCAAAGTTTGGAGACATGAAATGCACCAGATTTGGAGAACAGCAAAGGATTTTGTGTCTGAAATATAGTGGAGTTAAGAAGTGGGAAACTGGAGGGAAAGAGTTGGCCAAGGAGTTTGAACATGATCTGCAGGGGAGGCCGAACAGAGCTTGCTTGTAATTTTTGTTTTTGTTTTTTTAAGAGAGAAGGACAGTGAGAGACAGAGACAGACAGAATCCATTTTTATTGAGTTTTTCACATGGCTTTCGTTGCTCTGACACTTAGTTGTGGACGTGGGTGCTGGGGTTTGAACCTGTGTCCTTGCTCATGCCAGGCAAGCACCGTAACCGCTAAGCCACCAATCCAGCCCCTTGCTTCTAGCTTTAAAAGATAACGTCACACCTGTAGAGTGAGGAGGAGAGCTTCATTGTGGGCTTCAAGGGAAGAGAAGACAGCAGTGGACTTCTTTTCAATAAGTTGTACCTAATGTTATCCTAAGTGCTTTATACACCTCAACTCATTTGCAACTAGGTAGTTTTCTTTCTTTATTATTTTTCCCCACACTGATTGAACCCAGGGCCTCACATACGCTGGGCAAGTGCTCTTCCACGGAGCCACACACCCAGCTCACACATCAACTCATTTAATATTCTCCCACGTTTTACAGATGTGAGGAACTTAGGCACAGAGAGGTTAAAACACCACTCTGAAGTCACACTGCAAATACGTAGTAGGGCAGAATAATACCCCACGCAGTCTGGATTCAGTGTTTATGTTCAAAATCATCCTGCTAAATTTCTTCTCCTGGTCATTGGAGCACACCGTTCATGGTAAGTGCTCAGGATACAATGGCATCCTCCTAACCTTGTCCGGCTCCTTCGTCTCTCCATAACCAGACTGCCTTTTTAGTACCTTCCCTTGTCCATTTACCTTGAAGCACCTGCTGGAGGTCAGAAGAACCGGGATTATCTACTTTTCCTCCATTACCTTCAGAGGGCATTTGCCTTCTATTCACGGTGTGGAAAGGGTGCCAGCAAGGCAGAGCCTAGGGCTTTAGTGATGACATTTAAAGATACATGTTTTTACATCCGTGAGCAGAGGAAACCCTTTCAACTATTACAGAACACTTTTGACATGAGTCTGTAAAATTGATTCAGACAGTTTGCCAAAGCCACCAGTCTTAATTAATGACTTACCATAACCTCCGGTTTTATTAGGCCTATATTTCTAGTATATTGGCACATATATTAATGACTTGCCTGTGAATAAACTGACAGTTTTTAAATGATATGAGATAACTTGTTTTCTTATGAGGAATTCACTTCTGCCTTGAACTTATAGTAAAATTATTATTAGTTCAGTAAATTATGACTCCAAATGTTCTTTGATCCCTTAACTATAGAAAGACTATCTGGGTTTCATTTCTTGATGAAATCTGACTTCGGATGAGTCTTTTCAGGTAATCTCATGCTCCAGCAAGTAAGATTGTTGGCTTCGTAGTCAAAACTTGCCAAGCAGAAAAGCATCACTAAGGTTCTGCAGGTTTGCTATGTTAGGAATTTCCAACCTTGTTTGTTTTTTTTTTAAGAAAGAGGAACAGAGAGAAAGAGAGAATCAACTTTATTTTAGTATTTCAAGCGGCCTCCATTGCTCTAACACTTCATCATGTACGTAGTGCTGGGGTTTGAACCCGCATACTTGCACATGCCAGGCAAGCGCCATAACCACTGAGCCACCGCTCCAGCCCCGACCTTGGTTTAATAACACTCTATGTTACTTTCTAATATTCTTCCCTTAGGTAAGGGGATGAAGGGCAGCTCCATATTACAGATCAAAAATCAGTGCTATAGTCTGAGTTGATTGTTTTAAAACAAATTAAAATGCACTTAAAGTCTTTGTGTCAGGTTACATCACTCAAGTGTAAATGTCTGAGTCTCCTTTTTTTTAATTTGGAAATATTTGCATTACTTAAAATTTTGTGCATAAGGAGATATTCACTCACACCTGATGAAGCAAAATTAATTTTAATTTCCCTTAACTGTTAATAAATTACATAAGGACCTTCTAAAGTGAGATATGATATTACTAAAATGAAGAATGTGAGTCTTACAGCAATAGAAAGCAGTTGGGTAGTCCACTGTACATCATTCCCCAGAGGTGCTAGGTTCATTATCTGCGTCTTTCATAGGGAAGGTCTGTATGAAATGGTAGTACAAGCAAAAAGTACAGAATTGCTGCTTAATTGCCACATTTTCCATCCTTTTCTTCCCAAATCCACTGTCTTTTTGAAAGTAAACTTTAAAATTAATGTGACAACTCAAAAAGGGACAGGATAATTCAAGGAGCAGAAAGTTTTCATCTGAATCAAATACAGACAGCCTGATCCAAATTACAGCAAGTAAATTGAATTCATAGGGGTTAGGTTGTCTTTAAGGATTATCCCCACAGGTCTAAAATAACTAGACCACGATTTTCCCATACAGCCCACAAAGAATAGTTGGTTGTTTCCTAGTTGAAGTGGCGCCACCATGTGGCGATTGCCTGACAGTTTACAGCTCACTCCATCAAGTGGCTGCAAAATTGAGACGGACGGACGCTTATTCTCTTTTGGGAGTATGTGCATTACTTAACTTTTTATAAACAAGGATACATTCGATTTATATTTTTGTATTATTTTTTTTCAAATCAGTATATTTCAAATTCGCATAAAATGTAATTGTGTGGTGCCTTATATAGCAGTGAGCTTAAGAAAAATGCTTTTCAGAGCTAGTTAGCCTGGATTCAAATCCCATCTCTGAGACTTAATCCCTATATATACCCGGGCAAATTATTCAATCTTTCCAAGTCTCTGTCTTCTCACCTGTATAATGGGGACAGTAATCCCAGCTATCTTAAAGGATTGCTATGAGAATAAAGTAAATTAGCTCAGGAAAGAGAACAGTGCTTGACAGAGTAGATCTATGTTCTGCTATTGTTCTTCTACTTTTAAGCTTGAAGAGACTTGATATGTCATCTGATCCATGCTTCTAAATCCATTCAGGGTTCAATCTAAATCAATTTGAGAAATCATCAGATACCAAATTAAAGGGATAAAAAACAGCTTTTTTTTTTCACAGCTTAAAAATTAGTACCATTTTCTGAGATTAGAAGATTACACATCAAGAAATGCAATATTATGGAAATGACCCCATAAGTTAGAAGTTTCATGGGTCACCTATTGTGAAGTTCTAGGAGAATGAACTCACTCTGATTATTAAAAATAACTTATAGAAACTAGGTCTATATCCTTAACCATAATATTTATGTGCCTTTTGTTTGGGTTTTGTTTCTGGTTGTCTGTTTTTAATGTGTCCCGGCTGTTTTGTGTTACTATAACAGAGTATCTGAAACTGAGACATTGATAAAGAACAAAGCTTTAGCTCTCATAGTTCAGGAGACCAGAAGTCCCAGATCAAGTCATTGGCAGGTTTGATGTCTGGTAAGGGCTGCTCACTGCTTCCAAGATGATGACTTGAACGTTGTGTCCTCTCAGAGAGAGATGCTGTGCCTTCACACGATAGAAGGCAGAAGAGCAAAACGGGACAAACAAGCCCTGCTAATGGCGGCACTAATCCATTCATGAGAACAAAGTGCTCCTCACAACCTGAGTGTCTTCCAAAATGCCCCACTTCCCAATGCTGCTTGATAGGTTAAGTTTGCAACTCATGAATTGGGGGAGCACACATTCAGACCAAAGCACTGTACATAAACCAGCTTCAACATTTATATTCTGAAAGATCACATCTTAGTAAAAGAAAAAACTACGTACACATGTGTATGGAAAATAACTAGGGAGATTTATGTTACAGTTTAGTTATCAGGTGCCCCCCAAAAGCTCATGTGTGAGATAATGCAAGGAAGCTTAGAAATGAAATGATCAGGTTATGGGAACCTTGACCGAACGGGGAGTTAATACACTGACAGGGCTTAACTGGTGGGGTGTGGCTGGAGGAGGCGGGTCTCTGGGGCTGTGCCTTTGGGGTATTTATTTTGTCCTTGTTGAATGGAGCACTAGCACTCTCTCCCCACCACCCTTCTCCTCCTCCTCCTCCTTTCTGGTGAGGTGTCTTGAACCTCTTCCCTCCACCACAGTCTTCCACATGATGTTCTGCCTCATCTTAGGCCCTGAGGAATGGAGTCTGCCGTCTATGGACTGACATCTCTGAGATCATGAGCCCCCAAATAAACTATGATTGCTTCTTCCAGGTCTTTTGGGCACAGTAGTAATAAAAAATAAAAAAAAACTAAAACAGTATATAATAAAATGTTGCAAACAATTAACTCTTGTGAGTGGTTTTTAATTTCTTTCTTAGCAGTACCTGTCCATATTCTATAATCAATGTAAAGTTTGTTATATGGGAAAAAAAGGAAACAATTTCCTGAATGTGAATAAAGTACATACACTTATTGTTTAGCAACGGAAACCCTAATTTGATATAACTACAGTTTATGATAGACCTTCCTACCCTTATCACTATCGGCTGAATTTCATGAATATAGAATTTTGTCCATTAAAAAAAAAAAGAATACCAAAATACAAAATCGTACTTTAGTTTATTGAGAATTTCCCCTGCTAATACTTATATTCCATGGGTTCTTTGGGTGCTACATTCCTCTGAGGAAAATCTGAAATACAGAAAACCTCATTTTTTTTAATCATGTGAAGGTTTTTGTGGTGTCTGACCATGTGTCCATTTCAAGTCACTCAGGCCTCCAAAAACGATTTTCTTAACTTTTTTGACTCTAGAAACATTTCCAAGGAGCACTTGCAAGAAAACTGCTCCAAACTGGAATCCTTCCACTCGGGTACAATCATGCAAAAAGCCGGCAGAATTTATTTAACCTTCAGCCAACTGCTCAACCAACTTGAAATTATTGATAGCCCATCAGCTATGATCAAGATGGAGAGGCCAAATGAAGAGGTGCCTTTTTTTTTTTTTTTTACAAGAGAGCCATTGAGCTGGTAACAGGACTTGAAATGCCGTGTCAGCTCAGCTCGCATGGTCAGGGAACCCAGCTGCTGGAGGGAAATAAAACTGTTCAGTTACGGCCTCCCTCCAATCAGTCACAGAGGTAATGGTGTTTGGCTTCAGTCAGGTTGTATGTCAGCAAATATACATCTCCAAGACAGCCCCTAAGAGTGCCTTAAGATCATGCTTATTGTTTTATATAGATAGGGGTGGGCTGCTGATCGATGGTGGTCATAGGCCACCAAGATAAATTTTACTGTGTCCAGCAGGTAAACTTAATCTCAGTCCTAGAGAATGTGAGAACTGTTTAGATAGAATATTCATTCCATTGACAGTGATGGGACATTTTTTCTCAGCTAATGCCTCATGCAGACCATATGAAAGTAGAAATCCTCTCCTCCTGGCTCCCCAGCCCCCTCTGTATGGGACCCACAGTGCAGAAAGGGGAAAGCAGATAGTCTTAGAATGTCTGAAGTTGAATTTGAAAGACAGAGCTTGGTTGACCAAGCTCTCCAGGAACCGGACACATGCCAGTACCAGGCTGTTACAGTCAGGTAACACAGGAATCAAATCAAGGAATTACTCACTATTGTGTTGAATTGTTGATGCCCTACTCCTCCTCCCAAAATGAGTTGGAAGCAACAGTAAGGGGTCACTGAGCCATGGATGGAATATTGACCACGCGTTGTCATATTCTGATAAGTATACATCAGACATCAGCAATTAGTCTTAGTTGAACCAGACAGAGCAGCAAACCTCTACCCAGTGATTCAGGTACTCATTTTTAAAGAAATTTGCCATCATCTCACTAAGTCCTCAAAAATCTAGAAATCTGCCTTCAGAGAAAAGTAGTGAATGCACTAAAAGTTTCCAGAAGGACGGATAGAAGGCGCCTTCAGTATTAGTGTCGCGGTGGGGCTTTGAGAAAAACAGAGAATATGATACAGTCCTTCAAAGACAATCTGTCCACAAGAGGTTTTTCCTGGGGATGATAAATGAGGCCCAACAGAAACAGGACACTGTGCTATTCATCGGAGAAATGAGGAGACTTTTTTCAAACGACTGGATCCTCTTATCCTCAGGCCAAGAGTTAGCACAACTCATGAATCTGAATCAGTGTGCCTACAAGAGCCCCTCAGAGCCGATCTTCATTAAAAACCCTAGAAAGTTTGAAAGGAGATCAGAAAAAGAAGTAACATTAATGTGATGTTAACCAAAGGGACTTCGTGCTTCTGTGCTGGCAGGTACATGCAAAGAAACCAGCCCACTGACCAGTGACATGGGCCTTTTTAAGATCTGTTCTTGAGTGAGGAGCATGCTTCCCCTCCCTGGTCTGTCACTTTATCAGATGGGAGAGCACCTAATTAAATTCCTGAAATGTTAAGACTTAGAGTTTGCTTGGGGATTAAAAAAAAATATCTCTTTCTCTTAATATAATGAGAGTAGGTCTTTGTTTTATTACCTTGTTCATGTTCTTATTTCCTACTCCTTGACAGCAAAGCCTGGCTCACGTATTTCAGAGTCTGCAGAGCCCTGCATGGTATCTCAGGGGTAGTGGGCACCCATTCCAGCAAAACCATCCAAGACACCATTCAGCAGTCCCCCTGCACAAAGAAGCCCTACATTAGGCTGCTGTCTGCATTTTTAATCTTAATATATCTTAAGTAGGCCAATTTCTGCATCAAGGCCAAAGTATGTATTTATACTAAATCTATGTTCCCTATGGGGGAATAAAGTGACTAGACTGCCCTAGAATTTGGAAAATCATCTTTAAATATCTTGATTCACAATCATTCTGTAAGCACAAATATTTAATATTAAAAATGTGCTCTACTATGTAGTGTTCTGATAAAAATGTACTAAGGGATTGTAAAGGAGAGGCTCCTTTGGATTAATGAGTCTTGACTATAGACTTTTTTAAAAATACTTTTTAAATTTTTTCTTAAATAACAGAAACTAAGATGGGTTCCATCCCTAGGACCACTAAAAAAGAAAAAAAAAATATCAAGTGAAAGGTGACCCAGCAAGGCTTTCAAGATTGGGCTACACAGAGGCAAGCTGAGGAGGGGTAAATAGGTGGTTAAACGATGGGTTTTAGGGACTTCCTTGTAAAACACTTAACAAAATTTCTGTATATTTGAAGTTATCTCAAAATTAAAAATCAGAATGTTAAAAAATATTTATAATTCCACTTTGTAGAAGTTGTGCACCATAGTATACTGGATACATAATGATCAAAGAATATACATCAAAATATGATTATGATTGAGTAATGAGATTGTGTTCCTTTATATTTTCTCTTTTAATCTATATGTTTGTGTATCTGTATTTTACAAGTGTTAAAATGCATATGTATTACCTTTGCAATGCAAAAAATTATTTTTGTTTTTTAGTATATATTCATGCACTTGAGTAATTTCCAACCTCAAATTGATTACATTATATTGTGAAGCATAATTGTTTCTTTTATAATTCTGTTAACCTTCACAATATATAATGTACTTAAAAGTCACTGTAGGAATGTCTTCCTTTTGTAAAATGTAGAAAATGGTCTTTTCTAACAAGGATATATATCTTCTGTTACCTGTTGCTCATTGATCAGATTCCGGGGGTGGGGGGACTACTGTAATTTAATCACTTCATTTCTAATTTTACAATAGAACCTTAAAAAAGATGAGCTCTTCTAATTACTATCCAAATATTAAAAATGCTAACATTATTGCCTTTCACTATTGTAGGTTTCATCATCTCTTTATTGCTTTCCTTAATTTGTTCAGAATTATATCATGATTAAAAACTTCATTTTTTAAAAAATTATGAATACTAATGAGGTTGAAGTGATTAGTAATGTTGCCAGTGTACACAATATCACTCACATAGAACACTCTTGCTAAAAGAGTTTGAGACTCTTGTTAAATGAAGTATGTTCAACATTCTTATCAACTACAAAGACAAAATACTTATATATTGGCTTGGGCTCTCATAACAAGAGCCTTGAAAATGATATTTGAAAATCATACCTAAAAATGAGATTCTTCGCGGATTTCAGGAAATGAATTTGTGTTTGTGGTCATTGTACACCTAATATATAGAGCACATCATTAAAAATGTATAGTAAGTGTAACTTTTGGCATACAAACTTTGGAAAACATCCCCTGGGTCAGTTTAGCTGGAAAAAAAAAACCGAATTAACATCCCTTTGCAATCTATTCAACCCTGGATGGATACACATATCTCCAATTAACTAAACAGAAATTCCCATCATGCTTCAAGCAAAGAGGATATTCTTTAATCATGTCATTTTATTTTGGTGGGAGTTATTAAATACATGAGTCAGTATATTATACCACGAGGAAGAAATTTTAGCTGCAGATCTGAGTCAGAGGCGTAGAGTTCTGTTTCTATTCTAGTTTATCCAACAACTCAACACCCCCTCTTTTTGCACAGATCTCCACAGCACACTTTTTTCTTTCTGGTACCAGCATTGAACCCTATGATACTTAACTACTGAGCAACATCCCAAGCCTTACTTATTTACTTACTTATTTATTTATTTATTTATTGACAGGGTCTCGCTGAGTTGCTTAGTGCCTCACTAAATTGCCAAGGCTGACTTTGAACTTGTGATCCTCCTGCGTCAGCCCTTGGGGCCAGGAATTACAGGAGCAGACAACTGTACCCAGCATTCCAGAGCATACTCTCATCCTTCTTATCAGGCCTATGGAACAGAATCAACATTACCTTGTGTGATGAAAGAACAAGTTGACATTGGATTGTAAAACTTAAGTTATGTAATGTATACCCACTCATAACTCAATACACTTCTACTACATTGTCATTACTCCTCAAGCCAAGTTTCAATCAGGGAAAGATGTTAGATGAAAGAAAGTGGTCTTAAAAATATGCAGGGTGGGGCTGGAGCAGTGGCTCAGCAGTTTGGAGCACTTCCCTGGCATGTGTGAGGACCCGGGTTCAAACCCCAGCACCACATACACAACTAAGTATCAGAGAAACAAAGGCCAGATGAAAAAATAAATAAAGTTAATTCTCTCTTTCTCTCCCTCTTTCTTTCTCCATAAAAGAAAAAATATGCAGGGCAATAACAAACATAAAAAGAAGCCTAAAGATAGCAGGTTCAGGGAGGCTACAGAGAAGAAGTTCCATTCAGTAGCTCAACAATGGCATTTGTGTTCCAGACTCTCTGTCTCAGTGTTCGGTGATCTTCAGTTTGCTCTTTGTTATCCCCAGACTTATCCCTTGTTATAGCAAGGTGGCTGCTGCTGCTCCAGACACCAAGTCATCATCACACAACCATACCTAAATGCAAAAATGGTATTGTTTCCTTACATTTCTCTTTTTCTTAGAGAGGAAACTTTTAATAAACCCTCACCAACAGACATCCCCTGTCGGTCCATTGGCCAAGACTTATGGGGTCACATGCAAGGAAGCTGGGAAAATCTTTTCTGACATTTCAGCCTCTTAAATGAGCATCATATTTTCCAGCAGGAAAGAAATAGGGGGAGAAAGAGCAGTTGTTGGGTAGGCAATCAACCATGTCTATTATACTTTGTGTTTCTTCTCAAAGAGTCTTGCTTCTTTTTTCCATTACTTAAAAAAAAGAGGCTTTTTATATAGCTTCAAGTAAGCATTAAGTCTGTCAGTTGCAATTCATATGTTTCTAAATATGAATAAATGGACATTTATGGAACCTTGTTTCTATTTAATTTTGCAGCTCTATAGAGGGTGTTTGTTGGTGCTGGCCCCACCCCCTGCTTTCAGTGGGCTAAACACACACAGCAGTCATCTGGAACCTCTGTACTGATGTGTCCCACATTTATACCTGGTGCCCCAACCTTTCATGATAACAATTAGTGTCTGTACACCACTTTATAACTGGGAAAGCTACCTATCTTTTGAACCTTGTTACCCACAGAAAGGCTGTATGCATTTATTAAAACGAGTCAAGACAGACTCCAGACCTGAAATTCAGTGGGCCAGATGAAAGCCAGAGTCCAACAGGTAATCATTGTCAACAGACTGCTGGGCCCCAGCCTCTGACCTAGGGCTCAGAACACAACTCCAGTCTCTCAGGGGAGGAAAACCAAGGATAAGATATAGGAACTTCTCCAATAGAAGACAAACAGATGAGGATTTGAGAATTAGGGTTAAGGTAGAAATTTACCAGTAAGACCCAAGACTCAAGGGTACACACACACACAACCAGCAAGTTCTCCAACAAATGTTGATGAATGAATGAATGGATGAGATACCAGTCTTTTGGTGGCAATGTGGTACTAAACCACTCCATTTTGATCAGAAGATTTTCGTTTTATTCCTAGGAACTGGAAGCTGACTGAGTGCTTAATTAAGGATCAAATGTACCACCACAGGCATGGAAGGAGGAGTGAAACTGACTATCACTAATCTAGTTTACTGAGAATAAGAGTTACTTGCACTGTGTCTGAATTATGCGATTCTCAGATATCCCCCATAGGAATTTTGATTGAGAAAGGCTCAGGTAGGACACAGAAAATTTTGCAAAGTAGTTAGGTGCTTCTGATGCTGTGATCAATGGAATTATCTTATTTTCCTGATTAAACAGTAAGCCTCTTACGGACCAACAGCATGCCTTATGTTCCTTCTGTTTCCCTCATAGAGCTTATTTATATGATCATCCCCATTTTAAATTAGGTCACTGGATCTGACCACTTAGGGTAATCAAATTCGCTTGCTAAAGAAGCTATGCTAATTGATACCTCCTTATCAAAGTGTTGGACATTGTAAAAAAAGCAGAGGTAAACAGAACACAGAGTCTGCTTGTAAGATAATTACGATTGGGCAGGGTAACAGATTTGTACAGAAATAATTTAATACAAAGCTGAATACTATGAGTACTATGATGTCAATAAAGATGCTCAGAGAAACGATTAAGAAAGGTTTAGCTTGGCTTTAGAGCTCGGGGAGCCGCGGCTTGCGGTGCAGACATGGCCAAGTCCAAGGACCACACTACGCACAACCAGTCCCGAAAATGGCATAGAAATGGCATCAAGAAACCTCGATCACAAAGATACGAATCTCTTAAGGGGGTAGACCTGAAGTTCCTGAGAAATGTGCGTTTTGCCAAGAAGCACAACAAGAAGGGCCTGAAAAAGATGCAGGCAAACAATGCCAAGCCCATGAATGCACGAGCTGAGGCTGTCAAGGCCCTTGTAAAGCCTAAGGAGGTTAAGCCTGAGATGCCAAAGGATGCCAGCCACAAACCTGATCGCCTCGCCTTCCTTGCCCACCCCAAGCTTGGGAAGTGTGCTCGAGCCCACATTACTAAGGATAGCAAGATCTGCCGGCCAAAGGCCAAATCCCAAGCCAAGGGCCAGACTGCAACTCCAGCTCCAGCTCCAGCTCCACTCCTGCTCCTGCTCTCAAAGGTGCCCAGGCCCCCAAAGGTGCCCAGGCCTCCAAAGGTGCCCAGGCTTCCAAAGGTGCCCAGGTCCCCATGAAGTCTCCAAAGTAAAAGCCTCTGTCTATGAATGTGAGGAGAGAAGGACTAGTGTGACCCCTGGGCCCCTGTCTGCAGGGAGCTAGTGTCCTCCTGTGCTGTTTGTACAAATAAATCCAGAGGCAGGAAAAAAAAAAAGGTTTAGCTCAGCCTTGCAGACCAAGAAAATTTTCAGAAAATGAGAGGAGAGGGCATGATCATTCTGAATAAAGGCATGCATTCTCTATTGAGCGCCTACTATGTGTCAAGCATGGTACTAGGTATTAGGGATACAGCAGTGTATATAAAAACAAAGTCCTTGCCTATAATCTAAAGGGGAAGGGAGATGCTCAATTAACAAGTAAATAGGATGCTACGCTTGACAAGTGCTGACATTCTGTCCCTAGTACATGCCAGCCATGTGAGAGCTGAGTTGGAAGGGAGAAGAGAGGGGAGCAGGAAGGACAGTTGGAGACAGGGTTAGAAGAAAGACGTGGCAAGAACCCAACTATAAAAATGAAAAAAAAAAATTGATTCTAGAGTCACCTTAGAGAGAAAATGTATGTGAGACATTAATCATTCAGCAAAGCAAGCAGTTGCCATGTTTACTTTGATTGCAACATGAAAAATCTAGGTGGAATAGACGAATTTCCTGACCCAGGAGCCTTTAGACACTGCAGCGTGTTTATATAATTGTAATGCGTTTGCCTTAAACTTGATTGATCTCCATGTCCGATGGTTAAGTACAATTCTAAAATGTGTAGTATTGGAGGAGCAATATGCCAATTAAATGCGGAAGGCGATCTCCTCGGAAAATGACTGCTGACAGCTGCTTTTGTTTTTCGTGGTACTGAGGATTGAACCCAGGTCCTGAGGATACCGGGCAAGTGTTCAACCATTGAGCTACATCCCCAGCCCTGCTTGCTGATTTCTACAAAGGTCTTCCCAAAGTTTTTATCCTTAATACAAAAATATAACATTTCATTCTAATCCATTCACTCACTAGCCTGTGGGATATAGGGAATGCTTTTCCATTCTTTTCCCAATAAGTGGCTCTAGTGTTCACTATTTTTCTCACTTGAGTATACTTCTTTTAAAGAAAAGATGTATTTTATTTTGGGCCCTCTTATATTTTCCTCTCTTTTCCTTTAATAACCAAGGTTTATGATTCAGTCAAATGTGAATTGCTCTGTATGCTATTTGATAATCATGGAAAGCAAAATTTAACAGATTTTAATTTTAAAATGATATTTTTATTTGTTGTCATTTTTTTGAAAGAGAAAGGGACAGTAAGAGAGAGAGAGAGAGAAAGACAGAATAAATTTTTATTTAGTTTTTTTTCATGTGGCCTTCATTGCTCAGACACTTGGTTGTGTACATGGTGCTGGGGTTTGAACGCAAGTCCTTGTACATGCCAAGCAAGCACCATCACCACGGAGCCACCGCTCCAGCCCCTACATTGTCATTTTTTAACTGTCATTTTGCTGCTTTCTTTCAGATTCTCTTTAGAATTTTTTTTTAAGAAAGAGGGGACAGTGAGAGAAAGACAGAAAGAGAGAAGCAATTTTATTTAGCTTTCCACGCGACTTTCATTCCTTGGACACTTGATTGTGTACGTGGTGCTGGGGTTTGAACTCGTGTACTCGCACATGCTATGCAAGCAGCTGTAACCACCGAGCCGCCGATCCAGCCCCTCTCTTTAGAATTTTTAAACGCAACTAGACTTATGATGCTAGATAATTAGAATTTAATTATTTTATGATTTCATCTTCATGGCAATCAAGATAAATATATCCTTACTTCACTGGTGATTCTGTTTGTTTTTACTTTATGATTTTTCCTCTAAAATAGTTATCAACCACCCTAACATTCTGTTTCAATTAGTTTCTTAATATTATTATATTTAACTCATTCTGTAAACATTGATTAATTTTGTGCCTTCACTCAAGGATAGTGGAAGAGAAAAGGCAAATGAATGACTCAGCTTAGAGGCACTGAATCCACTCCTGCCCAGGAAAGCGGAAGCAGGACCGCAGGGAAGGGGAGGTTTCCAAAAGGAAGTGACTGTGGGCATTTGAGGGCTCCTGGATGGGAGGTGGTGTGATCCCTGAGTGGAGAGGAACGAAAGAGAGTGAGCAGTCAAGAGAACAAGACTTTAGAGATGTACTGGGAAGGAGGGGAGACAGGGGGAGGGCTAAGGGTGGGTAATTAGGGGGCTCTAGGGGGTAAATCTAATTTTCAGAATATAAATATATTGTTTCGTTTGATTGTTCAACAAATAAATTTCTTTTTTAAAAAAAGGAGAGAACAAGACTTTGTTTTGTCTCAGGCAATGTTTGAGTCTTGTCAGGACTTTCAAATTACAATTGAAAATTTCAGTTACGGTCACACCAAGAAACTTGCACGCACTAGCTCTGAAGAAACCGATAATGTTAGGTGTCTTTGGAGTGAAACGTCACAGGAAACCGGGGCGCAGAGCTCCTGTAGGAAGGGGAAGAGAGGCCCAGGACAGAAGCAGCAGGGAGAGTTCAAACTCTTTTGTACTTAGTTTTTTGAAACCTGTAAGTAGATTTCCTATGAAACATGAAAAATGTAATTTAAATTTAAAGGATTAAAAATAAAGAATGTGTTGAAATATACTAATATGACTGGCACTCAGGATCAGCCTCTGAAAGTTAAGGTATGCTTCACCGCTGTGAGTAGTGATTTCAGGCAATTTGCTTTGTTCCCCAGTGGAAGAGCCAAGGTGTTGGATTAAGTACAGGAATGAAAATTGGAATACAGAACTTTTGAAAAAGGGTCATCTTTGCTGGTCACTGGAGTCTACCTTTTCAAGGTTGTACTCAACTAAGGGTGATTGACTTCCCCAAGTACACAAAAAGTTAAGAATATAAGTAATCACAGTGGCCAGGCAATGCAGCCTGGTTGATAGAGACCTGCGGATATACTTCATAAAACTTCTGAACAGTGTGTTTTGAAATAGTGCACAAATGTCCCAACATGTCCAGCGATCAGGGCAACACAATTGCTGCTGTTCAAGAACAGGGTGAGTTATAGTGAAGGTGAACTATTTCTACCTGCTTCCACAATGTAAGGTGTCCACAGAGATTGTACTCTTCTCCGTTGATATTTGTATTGCTGAAAGAGTGATATTCTGTCTACATCAAAACTTTTTCCTACTGTGGGCTCCAGTGAAACCTCACAAGCATTTAAATGCCATTAGCATTACCCCCACTGGTGGGGCTACTGATTTAATCAGGAGTCAACACACAGAACTCTTAGGGAGAAAAAAAAAATCTGAGGACCTAGGTATGATTAACAGAAAAGGCTCTATACAACACTAGGAGGAATAATTAAGCCATAAATTTCATCTTTGTTTGCCAAATGAGAAAAGACTTTTCAAAAAAAAAGTGTGATCCACTCTCCCCCCCCCAAACCTTATCTGTCTAAATAAATATAATTAGATAATGGATGATGATTTGTTAGCATTTTATTTCCTGTGTTTACAAGGGCATTAAGAGTGATCACAAAGCTGCAACAAATATGGTCGGTTTCTGATTTTCAGAGGCAAGAACGTGACTTTTGAGAATCAGATGGGCCAGGAGCAGGCATTCTGGCAAATTAACTCTTCCTGTATTCTGAACAGGATCAGACTGACTTCTGTCTTAGCTGATTTGCATGAGCTAATTGCTAGTTCTGAGTAAATGTAGAGTGATCACCTATACAATTACATTCATAAATTAATATTTTTACTCTGCAATTATTTACACAAAGGAAGAAACAGTATAAATAATTTTAAAGCTGTGTCTACACTTACATAATGAAGTGGTTAATTAAAGTAATGAGCTAGTTAATGACAAGCCCAAAAATTTTTCATGAAATATCCATATAAGGGAGAAAGAAATGTCTGCCTGAATAATTCTCATAATTGCCTCAACATTTGATTTCCCTTTTTACAAAGAGATATGCCCTAAGTGACACTTTGGTTATAAATCTGAATTATTCTTTGATTTCTCAAGGACAGTATGGATGTCAAGGCTAACTCTCAAGGTAACAGTATCACATTGCCCCATCCCAGTACTGCTGGACCCAGGATTCAGGCAAGTGATTGGCACTGAATGTACAGAACACAGATTTAAGCTAGCATAAATCACCCAGTGTCAAAACCAAGAGATTCCCTTATCAACTCCAGCCCAGAGTGACTCATTCCAATTTAAGAGGAGCCCATTCTTTTAGGGAGATCCGGTCCTTTGGTCCAATAGACTTCTAATCTTAAATATTGGAGACTGATTTCCCTGAAAGTGCTTACTTCACCCCTGGAGTATGGAGGCCTGCAACAATCTGTAATCACCTGGGTTTGGAGGACCACCTCAATCACTTGGAAAAAGATCCAGCTTATGCCTCTATTTCAGTGAATGGTACCACCACCCATCCAGATTCTCACATCAGAACTCTTGCAGTACTTCTTGATTCTCCATTCTCCTTCATGTTGGTCCAGGCCACCATCATCTTTGATTTGGATCATTGCATCAACCTCCCCACTGGTCTCCTTGTCTCCACCCTTGTGCCCCTCAACCCCAGCACTGATCTCCAAATCCTATTCTCAATTCAGCAGTCAGAGTAATTCTCTTAAATGTCGTCATAATATGTTACTATTCTGCTCAAAATTTTTCAATGGGTGGGGCTGAGGCCATGTAATACACCCTGGGTCTGGAAGCACATAGAAGTCAGGAGTTCAGCTTCTCTGAGATAATAGAGACAAAGTACCCAGGAAGGTGTGGAGACTAGAGCCCCACTCTCTAAGGATAGAGTTCCTCTGTCCCATCTCAAGGATGCTTTGAGTTATGATTTATAAGAAAATGAGCATCCAGAGAGAAGAAAGGTCTTAGACGCTACCTCTTGACCCGAATCTGATCCAGTATCACCTTGTATATCACTAATATCTCCTAGGACAGGAGCTGGGAGCAGGAGATACCAGATTGGGTTCTAGTCTGGGATCTCAGGAGGAGCTCATGTGAAACCAACTATAAAATAAGCAAGCACAGAGAAAAAGATAAATATAAAAGCACTCTAGATAAATCTGAAAACAGAAATTCTAAAACACAAGAAGAATTCTAAGAAAGCCAAACAAACCTATTGTAAGAAAAATTTACCAGAGCAAAGAAAACCATTAAAAATTTTTAAAGTCTTTAAAAATATATAATTAGGATTCAAAAAGAAATGGATACAAGACTGATTTCCATTTGAAATTTAAAAAACTGTGAAAGAAAAAGATAAATATTAAACAAAATACAAATCAAACTGAATCTCTATAAGATTATTACTTTAGCATGTAGTACCTTATCAAGGAAAAAAGTGAACCCAAAGGAAAATGTAAGATGCAGCAAGCTATGAGCAACATTGAAACTAATTTTTTAATGTTGTTAAAGTTAAATATCTCCTATATATGGTAGGCAGAATTATAAGATGGCCCTCAAAGATCCCCACTTCCCTAGATTGTAGATGGAATCTGAATATAGTGTGCTGTCTCAACCCTGAGTGATTATGTTCATGGAATAGGTAATTTCGAGAAAGAGGGATTATTCTGGGTAGGCATGGCCTCATCCAGTGAGCCCTTAAATGAGATTGGGTTGTCTCTATAAAGAGAGATTTGAAGCATAAGGATTTGATGTGGGAGAGACCTCATTGTTGCTTTTAAAAATGAAGAGGGCCACATGTCATGGAATGAGGGTGACCCTAAGGAACTGAGAATGTGTCCCAGTTGAGGGCCAATAAGAAAAAGAAACCTCAGTCCTACAACCACAAGGATTTGAATTTTGCCACACCTCATAAATTTACAAGAAGGTCCTGAGCTCCAGATGGGGACACAGTGCAGCTCTAACACTTGAGTTTAGCTTTGTGAAACCCTAAGCAAAGAATCTAGTCCCATTGTGGCCATATCTCTGCCCTACAGAATGGTGAACAAATAAATGAGGATTGCTTTAAGCTTTCAAATTTGTGCAAATTTATTTTGCAGCAATAGAAAACTACTTCAGGTAGGTTAATTTAGTAACTAATATGGACTGATTATAATAGAATTTAGAAGACACATAATCATGTAGGATGAAGTGATAAAGGCTTGAACTGAGGTATTGACAGCAGAAAACAGGAAAAACTTAGTAATAGATGGTGAAGGAAGAGTCCATTGGACTTGGTGTCCACAAAATATGCAAGGGCAGTAAACTACTTTAGCAATGATTCACTTAGCAATTCAGTGGAAATAAATCTTGTACTTTCTTTTGATATCTTTTCTGCTGTCATTTTTTACTATGGTTGAAATATTTCATTTGATTTTTTCTATGTTTTTGTATTAGCTTCTCAACTAGAAAATAAGACAGAATTATTTAAAACCTCATTGAATTCAACTATGGAATCAAATGTTATAAATGTGAAATTATTTAATTAAAAAGTCACAACATATTCCACTACAGACCTTTTAGACCGGTCCAAATCAAAACAAGCTGAAAACATCAAGTCCTAACAAAAAAGTAGAGCAATAGAAATGCCCGTCATTGCAGTGAGGTAATGAAAAATGGTACAGTCACTTTAGGAAAGCTTGGTAGTTTCTTATGAAGTTAAACACACTTATCATACAATCTAGAAATTCAACTCCAAGTGTTTACATAAGAAAAACAAAGATATCTATCAGTAGACATATGTAGAAGAAAAACAAAGGTATCTATCTAGTATGTCTAAGTCTATATCTATATATATGTATATGTGTGTATAGGTATTCATATATGTATGTGTGTATATACATATATATGTGTGTATATATATATACAGATATAAATATTTATACTTAAGTATTTATAGCTACTTTACTCACAATCATCAAAAATTTTATAATAGTCAGGTGTGGTAGCACACCCCTATAATCCCAGGAACTTGGGAGGCTGAGGCAGGAGGATTGCAAGCTCAATGACAGCCTCAGCTTATTGCTATCCTGCCTCAAAATAAAAAAATCAAAAGGGCTAGGGATGTAGCTCAGTAGTAGAGTACCAAAAAAAAAAAATTTGAAACAATACAAATACACACATCTATTGATGGGTAAATAGATCCATGCAATGGAATACTATTCAACTCAGCATTAACAGAGAATGAACTACTGATATATGAGACTTTGGATAAGCCTCCAAAAGCATTATGCCATTTTAAAGAAAGAAAACTCAATAGTTTTAATGCTGTATGATTTTAATTATATGCAATGATCAAAATAGCAAAACTATGAGGACAAGAGCAGATTAATATTTGCCAGAGGCTGAGAGTGGGTAGCTGGTAAAAAGGAACTTTTCAGGATAATAAAAATATTCTCTATATTGATTGTAATGGTGAAATAAGACTGTATATATTTGTCAAAATTGTGCAAGCATACATCTAATGGGGTAAATTTTAATATATGTAAATTATACCTTTGTAAAACCTAAATTAATAAAAAAGAAAACAAAAAATGATAATACATCATCAAGCTCTCTACTGTAACTTTAGTGTCTGTCTAGTAAAACAGGCCTCCAGACAGATCCTTAGGGCTTTTCAAGGATGGAGAGCAAAGCATGCTATGTACTACACTCCTTTCTTCTACCTCCCTCCCCAACCTCTGCAAGAAATACTAATGCATTAAATTAAGTCCAACAAGCAAGTAAGACCTGCCAAGCCCAGACAGCATTGCTATGAACCTGGGTACCAGGACTCCCAATCTGGTTTTAGCACAAATTGGTAGCACATTTCTCCACTCTCTTTGGCGTGCAGCAACAACTGTTCCAATCCTTAACGAGTCTAGAACAACTCAAACACAGAACCTAGGGATTTTTGTCCCTGTTTTCCATATCATAAAGAGTTTTCTGGCTATAGGCACACAAGTGCAAGACAAGTCAAGCCTTCAGAAAGTCCCCGGCAGCATTCCCCAGGCTCCTCCTGCCACTCCCATGAGATGCAGGTATGACTGGTGATCTAGCTATTTTTTACCTGACTTGAATGCAATTTCTGTTTCAACAGAGGGAAGGGATGATTATAAGATCCATTTCTAATTTAGGGGGGAGACCACCTCTAATCATAGGGTAAAGGAGGCACATTTACTCCATTTTTTTCTTGCAAATTCATACATAAACTCCAAAACTTCCCCAGGTACCCAAATGACAGTTTAGGAAAACATGTCAAGTTGGTGTCATGATGGGGCAGGAAGGAACAATAACAATAACAGCTGTAGTAGTGAAAGCAAAAATATTGAGAGGTTATTAGAAATAAGAGGCAAAAGAATTCTATTGAGTCTGATACCTTTTTATATGTTCAGAAAGATGTAGGCTGTATAACTGTTGGTTGTTTCTTGAGTGTTACTTTTACTTTCAAGGTAGGGGCTATAAATTTTTTTAATGGTTTAATACTGCTCCCTTTAAGAATATAGGCATTTGAATTCAAAATTAACGGTATTTTCAACGTGATAAAGGTTCAATATTTTCTTAAATAACAATTGTAAATGATAGGCCGTTCCAAACAATAATAAATAATGCATTCTAAATTCTAATAATGGCTGGCATTACTTATGACCCTTTCTGTAGCAATAGCCAATAAAAAAGATCATATTTTCAGTATATACATATCATTTTTGAAGACCTTAATGTTCAGAAGTGAGTCAATTTATTTAATTTATAGGAATATGAAAGCCGTTCTAAGAATAACATTTTATGATTCTAGTCTCATCAATATCTGAAACTAAATTTCCTTTTTAAGCATCTCCATTTTCCATTGTCATGTTTGAATTACCTTTATTATTGTATTTTATCTATTTCAAATTCAACATCTTTTCTTTTATAAATGAATCCTTTTGTAAATGAGCCTAGAAATATTTAAGATTTAAAACACACTTTAGTTACCATATATCATGCCAGTAAGAAAAATCAAATGTAGCTCTGAGAAGAATTATGTTTACATTTATCTCATCATTAAATCTGACTTATTAAAAATGATTTTAATAATAATAAAATAGGATTACACACTAAAATGACTCTATTCTTATTTTATTGTGAGTTTTTAAGCAATTTGAATGTTGTTGCAACTGTACTTCCATCACTCCCACTACTTGTTTTACTTTAACAAAAACAAAACCCAGTTAAAGAAATATGTGCAAGTAACAGAATCTATACATTCATAGCTAAGAATGTACACATAAACATACAAACATGCATGTGAATAGCAGACAATATTGCAAAATGATTCGGTAAGACCCGTACCGGTAAACATGTTTCAAATACCGAAGGTGAGAAAATTATTAGGGATGTCTTTAATTTACAGAATTGCATGATTTCAGATGTATCCTTGTCTGTTCAATTAAGTCCATAGCATTTTTTCATTACTTATGTTTCCTCACTTGGCATTTTGTAACAACTCAGAAGAATAATTCCAATTTGTCATGATCCAGCCATTGTGAGTGTTTACAAGGTCTTCTTTAACCCCACCCCGTAAAAGATACACGTTTGCCTTCTATTTGAATGGAAGAGAGAATGAGAGAGAAAGAAATTTGGTTTTATTTCATAAAGACTAAAAGATTTTGTGTCAATGGCTAAACATTGACCCTCATGAAGAACTGCTAAGATATTTTTTGAATCACTTGTTACGATTAATTTTATTAAACCTTGGAGCTTTCACTCTCATAATTATTTTCAATTCTTGTGCATTCCTTCAATGAGTTTTTCCCCTTTGACTAGTTTATTTTAATTATCATGTTCCTTTTCTCCAGACTAAATTTTGTATTTCTGCTATAGAAAGAATAAAATTGCCTTTGCTCTAGTAACATAAATATATTACTAGTAGAGTTACAATACTATTAAATACTTATTTTAATGTTAGGATGATTAGAGACCAAATGCGGAAATTGAGTTCAAGTTTTCAGAAATTTACTAGAAGGTTTTGTGACACTATACTATGATTCCAATTTACAGCTTAGAAACAGCAAAATAAGTTAGATGATCAGCAATTCAGTAGAAAGTCTAAGTAATATTCACAGCACCTCGCCTCTGCCTTGTAAATTCTAGGAAGTAAATGTTTGGGTTGATTTGGTAAAACTAATGAATCTTTGCAATTTGTATATGTTCCCAAATGAAATGTTATGTCATTTCATTTGTACTGATATTAGGTTGTGTGTGCATGTTATGAGCTCTGCACAAGTCTAACTAAATTAGCTACATTTTCTATTGTGAGTTTCTGAGTTTACATTTCTTCAATGTACCATTCATGGGGGAATGTGGATTGTTGGCCTTTTCTTAGATTGTAATCAGTCTTCACAACATTGTACCAAGCAGTACAATTTTATTTTATAAAATAATTTTGTTTCCAACTTGCCCTTTTTTGACATTGTTTAGATACTTTATATTGGCAGAAAAACATAAAATAATTTTAAATGTGCAAATGAAATAAAGGCCAACAAAAAAAACTGTTCTGTGCATTGGATAATAGAGTTTTAATGTATTTCTGCTGTCGGGTTGGTGTATTTGTGTGATAATTTTATGTGACAGTGTAATTAAATTGTAAAACAATTCCCATTTCCTATGTATTTTATCTATTTATCATCATTTATTTCTTTACCTTCTTTTTCTGCAATAAATATTATTGTAAGGAGAGTTAAATAAGTTAAACCAATGCAATTACTTTTAGAGATTGAAATTAACTTCATATATCAATTTGTACACATTTATACAAAGTACCTACAACTTGCCTGGTATAAATAAATGTGTTTATTGCAATATATTTATGATGTCACCACGGTTTCCATGTTTGCCTTCCTTTTGAGTAATGATATATATGTTTAAACTTGACATTTTAACAGTATTTTCAAACAATTTCATTCATTATCAAATAACCATTTATTACTCTATGGCAATTTCATACCATTTACTGAACCCTTTAGACACTTCTAAACAATGATTTATCAACCAATATACAGATTTTAATGCTTATCACAGCAAATATAGAAAGTAACATTAAATAGTGACCTGACAAGAGATAACTAAATGATCTTCTTTTTAAAATCTTGATGAGTCATGGTTAGTAATAACAAGTCTGTGTTTAAATTAAGAGAAGTATATTAGACCAATATATTCTTCACGTATTAAGACAGTTAATTATAAAACCTATACAGACATTAACCATATTACCCCACATGTTGGTTTTAAAGGAAAGGAAGAAGAAGGGATATTTTAAATGTTTTAGATGCTGAACTACTTGGTAAGTTTTTCTATCTTGTCCTCTCCACAGGGGGAAAATATTCCTGCTCAGAAAAGTCATTTCTGGCTAACAAAACTGGGATGATCCAGATGAATTGTGTTGTGTGGAGAAAAATGGCTACTCACAATAATCTGATCTACTTGCTGCACACAAGACAAACCACGTCATTTTAAGTCTCCTGAGGTCTCACCATATCTTCTTTGCCGGAGCATTCCACAAAGGTTACATGGTTGGGAACTTTTCTTAAAATGGGAAAATTTAATTTCTCTCTCCAAAGGAGCCAGATCAAGAGCAGTGTGTTATCTTTGTAGAATCCCACAGTTGATCCAGCGAACAGCGCAGTCTGGCGGTGAGAATGCTGAGAGGGCTCAGGTTTAAAAACAAGCAATTAACAGAGACAGGAAGGGAGGAAAAAGAAACGCGACAAGGTTCCTTTCAAGTGGGATCATTTACATAAAACATTAAACCTGATAAAGGTGTCTGTCAGCATGTGGGAGGGTCTGTATTTCTTCAGTTATCCACATCCAGAATGAATTAATTTGACACTAATTGCAGAAGGATTAAATTTATTCAATCTCTATAGACTACTCCTTGGCTATTAAAATTAAATGAAAATAAAAATGAATTATTCTTTCTTAGACCAAAATTTAAATACCAGGCCATTTATGATGGTGTGGGAGAAGAAGGGCAATGAAAACCACAACCTATGACTTTTTTCCCCCCTAAAATAAATTGAAGTAAGAAGCTTAATTTTTGGATAGAATTACTAATTGAACAAAAAAGATTGCTTATTTAAGAGGTTCCTGGGATACCTTGGAGGTTATATCATACCCTAGTCAGAAACCTAAAAACATACACATTTCTATTAATACTTTAAATATATATAGATAAGAATGCTAGAGAATGACTTTGTTAATAGTCAAAACACAAAAAGAATTATTAACATGAAAAACACATTTCAAATGATTTCGTTTCCGTACCTAGGCAAAACGTTCAAAAGAGGCAATCTTACAAACCAAGCTTTGAAAGAACTTTCCATTTTTAGAATGGAGACATTTTGAATGTTCGTTTTTAAATGAAAAATGTAAATCAAGGCAAAGGGTGAGCCTCCCAGAGACTTCCACCTGAGACGTACTTTACTGTTGCCCCTTTCCCAGTCCTTGAGAGTGCATATGGGGACAGGGGTGGGTTGGGGGTAGGTCCACAGATTCAGTTGTCAGATTGGAATTCTAAAGTAAATTCGCTGATTCTGAGCTCCGGATTCTGTGGACTGTGTTACGCAAACCTGCAAACTATAAATGTCAATATCCATTCTAAAAATTCAGATTGTCTAAAGCATCTTTCCTATCCTCTGAATTATGGATGGAATTATGTTTGTATTTGGATTATTACATTGTCTTATGCCACTTTTTAAAATAAGGTGGAAAAGAGACATTAAATTGTCAGATGTTTGTACTCAAACATCTACATAACATTTCAGTGAATTCCTAAAACTTAAGGATATGATGATCCCAATTCTAGACAAAATGCTAAATTAGGTAAAAATGAGTCATTGGTAGCTCATAAATTACGGATAAAGAAAAGGAAGTTTAGGGAAAGGAAGTTAGGTAACTTGCCCAAAGCCACAGAGATTGTAGCAAAATAAGAATTCAAACGCCTCTCCATTAGCCTACACATCTTCTATTTTAGCATAAAGCTTATGTATTAAACCTTTCCATGAAATATAATTGCATTTTAACATGGATCAGTGTCATAAGCTAATTAAAGAAAGACTAACAATGTAATTTCAGGCATTACTCATCTTATTGATTCATGTCCTTCCCTCTTCTCTCTCATACCCCAAACTACACACAAGGTATATTAGATGCGATTTTGTGAATAGCGCCTGGGTAAGGTCATCGCTTGATGAAATGGCATCTCACTCTATAAGTGTATTATTAATACATTTATATTAAGACATATATTAATAATATATGTATATCTTCTCTCATATTAATGGGTGGTCTGCAATAGAGTAAATGTTCCATTCCAAAAAGACCTAGAATTTTAGAAATTAAGGATCTTTTAAAAATTCATATGAACCTTCCGTTGTTTTGTCTGTTCCTATTACACATATATCTAACATTAAAAAGCTTTCTTCTTTTTTTAATAAGTATAATTTAGTGCCTTAACAATTATATGGGGAAAAAGTGTTTCTCTTTCTTTACCATAAGGGTAAAGAAATGAAAATTAAAAAGTTACAATGTTAATATTTTCTTCTCAGTTATACTGAAAATTATTTAAAAGAATACTAATACATTGTATCTATTATTTACAGATGTCCTGGTTTTGACTGAACCTAGCGGCACTTAACCACTCAGCAACATCCCCAGCCCTTTTTCAAATTCTTTAATTTTGAGACAGGTTTTTCTGAAGTTGCTTAGGGCCTCACTAAGTTGCTGAGGCTGGATTTGAACTTGCAAACCTCCTGCCTCAGTCTCCTGAGCTGCTGGGATAACAGATGTGCACCCATGCCCAGCCCATGTTTTAAAATACAAATAATCACTTTGATTGCCTCAATTGCATGTCACTTTTAGAACAAAGAATATTTTAGAAATACACTTATTTATCCATTGCAACAGTTAATTATATATTGTCTTTGATTTTTTGATTTGTATTAAATAAAATGCATTTGTCTTACACAGAGTTATGTTTTGTTATACTTACAGAGTGCTTTATTTTATTAAATATAATAAAAATTGCCAAATGACCCAGTAATAGTTGGTGAATTTTTAAATGCACTGCGTTTTCAAAACAAGTAGGATTGAGCTTTGAAGATGTAGAATGAATGATTAAAGCACAGAATGATTAATTGCTAAATGAAACTGTTATATCTGAGTCCATGCTATTCCTAGGATGAGGAGCCTATAATTGCCTATAGAACAGTTCACCTCAGTTGATCAATTCTTAGTTTTACTTAACCCAACTCAGAAAGAATTTAAAAAGCACTATCATGGATAAAACCATTCTGGCCACCATCATTGATCAATCAAACTTTGCATTTTCCTAATCAAAAGCTAGTTCTAACTTATCTATTTCTAAGCTAAGCACAGCTGGCCAGAGTGCTGCTAACATTTCATACCTTTAAAGTCATATGCTACTTTTGAAATCATTAAAATAGATAATCACAAACCAACCATGGTGATATTGCATCTCAATACTTTTGCAAGAGAATTAGGTATTAAGTAGAGTGATGTTTGTTGTTATTGCTGTGAGCCCTGTTTGAAGCTAAACATCTCGTATGCTATGTGATATAGACGATTTGGTGAAACTGGATCTCTGTCCAAATGTTAACCATGTTAGCAACCAAATGGCTGAATTTTGCAAAATTTATGATTTTATATTATGAAATGTATATTCTCAGATAGTTTCAAACTCACATCTGTCATTTCTTTTATGACTCACAGAAACATTTTCACAGAGGACTTAAATATGGACTCTAAGCTTTGTTCACACAAATGGTTTCAACAAGTAATCAAAACTGGTATTAGTTTTCCCTCACTTCTTTTGGATAAAAGGTACATCTCTCTTGTTCTCAACAAACAAGACTATGTCCAGATCTGAACTGTCACTCTTGCATAACTTCGATCCATAACCTAGGTATTTTCCTGAGTGACTTGAATCCTTAAAGTCCTGTGCACCAAAATCCTCTAACAAACAAACTTCATTTCCCCCATACTGGCTATATCCTAACTTTGTACATAGAAATATTTCTTAGAAATGTGTGCAGCTGCTGCCCTCCAGTACCCTCTGGAATGTAGAAACATCACACAAGGGTGATATGTAATATATGTGTTCAGTCCAATTTGACTTTCTGAAATAGGAAAGCACAAATTCTCTCTGGAACAATTTCTTTGACTAGTTCGTTGTAGAAGAGAAACTTGTTACCATGCTAAAGACAAAATTGCTGCTGGGTGTAGTTTTGAATTTTATAGAGTGAATAAGTGAAAAATATATATACATTCATTTCAGACTCAAGTTATGAATAATTAAATGAATATATAACTGTATCCAGCTTTACCCTGAAGCTTAACTAGCAAAGACATCTTCAGTCCATGTAAAAAGGATACTTCGTGCTTTATCCAAAAATTATGAGTGAGCTGCCAAACACTACTGAATTTATATGCTTGTAAGCAAGAATATCGGTCTGTAATCTCATAGTGGTGAGACAAGCGGCATGAAAGAGTTTTTCTTAATTCATCTTATGCCTTCCGAACTTTGAACTTAAACAAGTGTTTTCTTAGTATTATCTCAAACATCTTATTCTTCAGCTTATCTCTGATTAAGATTGGGTCCAAGGTTGGGGAAAAGCCCTTCTGAGCAATTATTAAGTAACATATATGAATGCACCTAGAAAGTGCATTTTCATGTTCCAAACAAACCCTTCAGAAATGCTTTATTAAAGAATAAAGGAGTTCTGTTATAAAAGAATTACATAAGAATTACATTCAATCCCAAGATCTTAGTGGAAAGCTAGAGGAAGTCTGTACAGGTGAGCAGGTTGTGAGCAGCATTTCACTGAAGGACCTCTCCATTTACCAAGCCATGTGTTATGGAGCAACGCTCCATCTGCCCAAGAGGAAAGACTACCTTTGGAAAATATGCACAAAGCTTTCTGAGAATTAGAAAAATTATCTTTCTGCTTGCCAACCATGATGCAAGGTGCTTCATCCAGCCAGAAGGGATTCTGTTAATTTGCAGAAAATTATCACATGGGCTAGCAACAGCCCTATGAAGAATTTTCTCTTAATAGATACCTTGATGGTGCCATCTGGAAGGGAGGACTTACAAGGAACATCAGACAAAACTGTGTGAGGAAGTGCACTTTTAATTATTTAGCAAAACCATTTGCAGGAGTACAGCAGGACCTGTTGGTACATCCAAAATTTCTCTGTGTATGAAGAGATGCCAGGACACTGGTCTGATGAGGGAGGAAGGACTAGCAATGAGAAAAACAAAACACAAAGAAGCAGAAAAGAGGTATCCAAGAATCTGTGTTCCAGAGACGGTAGCATAAGATTCTCCCACTTGCATGGAAGAGTGGGTCTAGTGGCAAAGGGAAATGGGATATAGAGTATAGACCAAGATTATGGTTTCCATGTGGAAAAGTTGCCAACACATCATCATTAAAAAATGAATGTGTGGGGGGTAGTAATTAATACTTCCCAGGCTATCAATCGTCCTTCCCTGTGGAACACATGTATAGAATGGTAGGCAGAGGGGCTCCCGCACGATGGAGAAGCAAGATGAGGAGGTGCACTCTCTGCCCAAACTGTGCCACCCAGTCTCCCAGCACACCTGCTGCTGCTGATCGTGTGCCCACTGGGCTTCAGCAGCTATTTCTGTTATGACAATCCTGCTGTCCTTCTGACCCAAGTTAAGCAGTATATTCAGGTGCATAGCATGAAGTTCATGCTATCATATGCCCGGTACTCGGTCCAATGTGGCTTTGTGTTTTTGGGGTGGCTTTTTGATAGACCGAGTATTTGGAATGCTGATGGAGCACAATTATTTTTAGCTGCTTCGTTTGCATCGGACAGGTGGTTTTTGGTCTGAGTGCAATAGTTAATGCTTCTTGGCGGATGGAACTTGGAAGGTTTGTGTTCAGGAGTAGTGGAGAGTCCTTGGCAATTGCCCAGAACACCTATACCACGAGTTGGTTCAAAGGCAAAGAATGAAATCTGATGTTTGGATTCCAGCTTAGCATGGCTAGAAATGAGAGTACAGTGAACTTGAACCTCATGGGCTGGTCACACCACCCTTGGGGTCACACTGATGATTGGGGGTATAACATGTGTCCTTTCACTGGTCTGTGCCCTGCCCCTTGCTTACTTGGATCACAGAACAGAGAGAATCCCTCATAAAGAACAAGGAAAAACAGGTGAAGTTATTAAGTTAGCTGATAGAAAGGACTTCTCCTTACCCCTGTGGCCGATATTCATTATCTGTGTCTGTTTCTCTGTGGCTGTGTTCTCTTTTATTGAACTGAGGAAAGTTTTTTACAGGGAAATTTGGATTTTCTCCCCAGGAAGCAAGTGCAGTTAACAAGTGTCATGTACGCTATTTCAATACCCATGTCCCCAATATTTGGGCTCCTAGTGGATAAAACATGGAAGAATTTTGTCTGGGTTCTGTGTGCGGGGACCACCACTCTCATGTCCCACCTGATGCTGGTATTTATTTTGTGGACTCCTTGGATCACTGTGTGTCTCCTGGGACTCTCCTACTCTCCTGTGCATTGTGCCCAATGGTGGCATTTGTAGTTCCTGAACATCAGCTGGGAACTGCGTATGGCTCATGCAGTCCATTCAGAATCTGGGGCTGGCCACCATTTCCATCCTCGCTGGCATGATCCTGGACGCTCAAAGGTATTTGTTTCTAGAGGTCTTTATTGCCTGTGTTGGCACTTTTATCTGCGGTCTTATTTCATTTGGTGAATCATGCCCCAGATGGGAACCTCAATTATTCTGCAAGAAAAAGAGAAGAAATGAAAGTTTCTCCTACTGAATGAGAAGTGTGATTGTTATGAAAATGGGTTGCACACGCCAGTGATTTGGAAATCTCCACATGTATTTTTTAAATTTAGAGTTTAGTTATTATGAAAAATAATGGAGTGGAAAGTCATATTTATATTTCAGATCTACCTGTTTTAAGGTTTGTCTGAGGACTATTTTGACCTGTCTTTTGTGTAATATGGCTGAGGAATTCTACTTTAGGACATGCTGATGAACAGTCAGGAGCATCCAGGTGAACTTCAGGCAGGCAGAGAAGAATGCAAAACGTTGGCCTTGGATTGAGATAAATTTCTCTAAGTGTGTCTTAGGAATGAGGCTTTTTCTTTGTCTCAAAAATGAAAGAGAGGGTGGGAGCGGTGGCTCAGCGGTTACAGCTCTTGCCTGGCATGTGCGAGTATCCAAGTTTGAACCCCACCACCATGTACACAATGAAGTCTCGGAGCAACAAAAGCCACACGAAAACTAAATAAAATTGATTCTCTCTTTCTCTCTCTCTCTCTCTCTCTATCCCTCTCTCTCTAAAAAAAAAAAAAAACAAAAACAAAAAACAAAAAACAAAAAAAAACCAGAGAATCCCATAAAAACAAAAAGCTCTTGAGGGATAGAAGAGCTGTTTTCTACAGAATGAATATGTGTGCCGTGGGGCTCATCCCTTCGTTGTGGGGACACTGTGGAGCACACCACCTAGGGTGCCCTGCTGCAGGCAGGACTCTGTGCATGTTTTTGTAACACGAACTTCATGTACAGTTTTTTCCTTATCAGTCAGTCACTAAAAAGTTCAGTTAACAATGACAGTTGCCTGTCTACATGGATAAATAAAAGTACTGCAAAAGAAGAAAAGAAATAGCAGTCAGAGCTTTCCAGAGAAATGACACTCCATCGGTCACCCTGAGATGTTGTCATCAGTCTGACTTTTTGAAAGGTGGCAGAGGACCTCTTCTCCCAAGAGTCTGACAACATTCATTCTCTGCTAGCATAGGTTACATGGTACCTTCCACCTTACCCACAGCCCTTGTCCACACCTGCAGCTGTTTCTTCCTTGCCGTAATTCTTGGCACAGACTCAGTACCTCTTTAAAGCAATGCTGGCTGAGTGCTTTTATTTTTAGTATGAAGTACGACAAAGTATCATGAATGATTTTAACACGCATGCTGAAGCACTTACTCAGATGAGTGTTGCTTCCCTGAAAGCAGTGTCTCTTAGGACTGTCTCAATGCACAGGAACATCTTTCAATCTCTTCTTGCAGAGTGCAATTATAAAGTAATGATTGCTTTTGTTTGTTGCTCACTATATTGGCTCTGAATAAATCCTTACCATTAAAAAATCCCTTTTAAATTTGTTCTTTGACAACTTCTAATTTTCATCATGGGCTGTTCACAACCATCCACTCTCCCACTGCTTGTACTCTAATCATGCAGAACAATGTGAAGTTTCTAGAAGCCTCAGAACCTGCACAGGCCATTCCCTCCAAAAAACCCTCCCCTTGTCACTAAGCTCAAGGTCTCCGCATCAGAAAGCCTTCCTCTACTCCTCTCTTCCCCCTCCCATCTATCCAACTCCCTTCTATTTAGCTGTACCAAGGTCACCTCAATCCAAGTGTTTATTGTCTTCATTTGCCCTATCCATATTAATCTGATGAGGTCTTTGAAAGCAGATACTGGGTCTTATATCCCTGAATAGTCAGGGTCTACAGCACTGATTTATAATATTGTTCAATAAAGATTTATCAAATGACTGGATACTTGAAAGAAGTGAGTAACCTAAAGTGACAGCTCAGAAAGTCAACATTCATTTGACTGAATCCTAATTGAGTTCAAGAATTACTGGATGATTTGATAAATGTTAGGTAAATCAATCAGTTTAATAAAGTCAGATTCCCTGTTTGATATTAACAGCATATATCCAGAATTCCAACTAAATTTAATATGCCTATGTAAAAAATAGAAACTATAATACCATCAGAAGAAAACAACAATAACTACTTGTATAATTGTAGGGTGGAGAATGTCTATTTAAACATAAGACCAAAGCCAGAAACTACAAAACAAAAGGTTGATAGTAGCTCTGAGCTAACATACCACTTTTTTTTCTTTTTTCTTTTGTTATATTTTCTTTTTTTTTTTATTTAATTTGTTCTTTTTTAGGTGTACATGACATAATATTATACAATGACTTAATTGTAAGAGCATTGACTTTAACTTGTTCTAATTCAGTCTCCCATTTTCCCTTTCTGCTCCTTTACTCCCACCCCCCACCTTTTTTAATATACATGACAATAGAATGTACACTGCCATAATTACAAAAGCTTGGAAGGTACCTTACTTTAACTCAATTCCCTGTATTTAACTCCTTCCCCTCCCTTCCTCCAACCCCCTGTTCTTTTTAGATATAATTGAAAATAGGATAAACATTGCCATTCTAATAAAAGTGTGCAGTATAACTTATTCTGATTCAGTCCCCAGTATTTTCCCTCCCCTCTTCTCTTCCCTCTACTCTACTGATCTTTGTGATATTTGCTAATACTTTTTTATTTAGTGACTTGTTGATGTACCTGTTTTGAAATTCACTATGATATGTTCATATATGAACATGAGAAAGTTAAGTCTGATTCATTCCACAAACTTTCCCTGTCTCATTCCTCCATCCTCCTTTTCCCTCCCCTTTATCTATTCCTCTGTTCTTTTCTTTATTTTGGGTTGGTTTCCACATATCAGAGAGAACATTTGACTTTTGGTTTTTGGGTTTTTTTAAAATTCATTCGACACAGTCTTACAATTTGGAGGGAATTGTTGTTACATATTCATGCATAGATGGCTATTGACAAAGTAAGTTAAGGGTGATCCTAATTCAGCATCTCCCCTCTTCAACCACTCCCCACTCATGCCTTCTCTGCTTTACCCCCATGTTGTAGACAGAAATAAGCACATACATATGTATTAATTTTTTAGTTTTCTGAGCTTCTCTGCCTGCCTGTGTATAGTTAGGCAGTGATAATCCTAATCCCTCCCTTCCCTTGCTACCTACCCCCACTCACCCCCAAACCCACCCCCACCTTCAGAGTTATGGTTCCCCCTGCTTATGTGAAATTTCACCTATGTTGAATTTATTTTTTTGAGCGTAGCTAACTTTCAATCAATCATAGATTTTAATCTAGCTTCATGTATGAGAGAAAACATTCTGCCCGTAAATCCCTGAGTTTGGGATATTTCATTCAGCATAATTTTTTCCATCTCGATTCATTTGGCTGCAAATGTCATATCATTCTAACAGTACAGTAGAACTCCATTGTATATGTGTACCACAGTTTTTGAATCCACATATTCAGTGAGGGGCATCTGGGTTAGTTCCTTAGTTCAGCTATTATAAATTGAGCTGCTATAAACATTGATGTAGCTAAATCTCTGTAGTATGCAGATTCTAGCTCTTTTGGGAAAAAATACCCAGGAGTGGGATAACTGGGTCATAAGGTGGTTCCAATCCTAATTTTTTGATGAGTCTCTATACTGCTTTCCAGAGTGCCTATTTAAGCTTACAGTCCCACCAACAGTGTGATAGTGTTCCTTTCTTCCCACAACCCCTCCAGCATCTGTTATTGTTCATATTCTTCATTTTTGCCACTCTGACTGGAGTGAAGTGGAATGTCAGTTAAGTTTTGATTTGCATTTCTTTGATTGCTAGTGATGTAGAGCATTTTCTGATATATTTATTGGCTTTTTGGACTTCCTCCATTGAGAAGTGTCTGTTTAGTTCCCTAGCCCGTTTATTGATTGTACTATTTGTGGTTTTGGTGTTCAGTTTTTTGAGTTCTTTTATATTCAGGATCTTAGTCCTCCATTAGAGGTGTAGCAGACAAAGATTGAGACAAACTTTCTGTAGGTTCTCTCTTGACACTCTTGACTAATTCTTTAGCTATGCAGAAGCTTTTCAGTTTAATGGCATCCCACTACTCATTTATTCTTACCTTTAATTCTTGAGCTATGGGAGTCTTAAGAAAGCAGGTGCCTACACTGATGTCGCGGGGTGCTGATCCTATTTTTTCTTCTAACAATTGTATAGTTGCTGGTTTAATTTCTAACTCTTTGATCCATTTCTATTTGATTCTTGTGCAAGGTGAGAGATAAGGATCTAATTTCAGTTGTCCGCATATGGCTATCCAGTTCATCCAGTATCATTTGTTGAGCAGACTGTCATTCCTCCACTCTATATTTTTACCCCCTTTGCCTAAAGGTTAGATTTGTGGGTTTGTCTTGGTATCTTCTAGTCCATTCCATTCGTCTTCATGTCTGCTTTCATACCAATACTATGCTGTTTTTGTTACTATAGCCCTATAGTATTTCAAGTCAGGTACTATGACACCTCCTGCTTCCTCTTTCTTTCTTAGTAGTGTTTTGGCTATTCTGGGTTTCCTGTTATTCCAAATGAATTTGAGAATTGCTTTTTTCTATATTCATGAAGAATGTCATTGGTATCTTGATGGGGATTGCTTTGAATCTGTACAGGACTTTTGGCAGAATGACCATTTTAACGATATTAATTCTGTCTAACCAAGAACATCTACTAAGGTCTTCTACAATTTCTTTTTTTAATGCTTGATAGTTTCATTGTAGAGATCCTTCATAATCCTCTGATAGATTGATACCCAAGTATTTTATTCTTTTTGAGATTATTGTGAATGGGATGAATTTCTTGATTTCTTCTTCAGCAGAATTGCTGCTGGAATATAGGAAAGCTATTGATTTATGAGTGTTGATCTTGACATACCACTTTCTAAGTGATACCTTCTATTTAAGATCTGGAAGCCATCCTGTTTCCTCTGAAATTTTTCCCAATATTTAAATATTCAAGGAGACATATAGAAATAAAAAGTAACCTTAAAAATTCACTAAATATTGTCCAAAAAGTTAGAAAACGCAGGGAAAATAGTATATTTTAATATCTTTGTTTTTCAGATTAATAGCTGGATCCATTGCTTTAGAGACACTTGTATGGACGTGAAGAAAAATATATTGAGCATATTATTTGAAAATGCAACTATTATTTGAAAATAAGTTAATCCTATGTTTCTTTGACTTTTTCAACACACAATGAAGTGCTTTTTAACTGTAAAGACTGTTTGATAAAGGATTGCTAATAAATAATCCATAATAAATATTATGGTGTTGAAATATATTTATTGACCTAAAACAAAGTTTTTGATATATTTTTAAATTAAAAGGAAAAAAGGGAGGGCTGGAGCAGTGGCTCAGCGGTTACGGTGCTTGCCTGGCATGCGCAAGTACGCAAGTTCAAAGCCCAGCACCACCGTACACAACGAAGTCTCGAAGCAACGAAAGCCATGTAAAAAACTAAATAAAAATTGATTCTCTCTCTCTCTCACTGGCCCCTCTTTCTTAAAAAAAAAAAAAAAAGGAAAAAGGGCTTTATGAACTATTAGTACATTGTCGTATTTTTATGACAGCATATGCAATTTGTGGAGTTATATAATACACACAGATGAAAGGATATTCATAATGTATTAATAATTATCATCCTTTTGGTTTATCTGTAGTTTCTAATGTTTCAACAATACATATGGATAATTCACCAAGGTTCGGGGAAAGACAAATAGGAGAATGGCTTTCTCAAAACTAAAGCAAACAGTGATCAAGCTTATTAAATGCTAAAGTTACTAAAATGAAGAAGAAACTAAAGATCACAAAACCACATAACTATACATGGTTTCAAATGATTTTCTGCCACCCTGTGGGGAACTCTACACACTACAGAACAAAGCAAAATTTTGAATTACAAAAATCTGTAACCGAAGATGAAATTTCATCCATGGTCCACGTTGTTTAAAGCTCTGTTGATTAGTTTGTTTTCTCTGCCAGCTATTTAGGGAAATTACTAGGAGGAAAATAATGATGCCTAACACATGTACTCACAACATGCCAACTACTATTCTTTTGAATCACTTTATCTCTTAAAAACCCTATGAGGCATGAATTATTTCCCAGTTTATAGATGAGACAGAGAGTTTAGTTATGTGCCAACAATGAGTAAACGTTGCCAAAGCAAAGTGAATCCGCTGGCAGCATTTTAAGTCAATTATTTAAATGTTTAGTTTTCCTTTCTATCAGGCCTGATCATTTCCTAATAGAATTGCCCAAATAGTTGACCACTGGACTTTTGTACAGGTTTAGCAGATGAAACTTCTAAGAGTGATTATGATGTTCTCGAAACTCATTTCCTTGAAACTGCAGACCAGAGTTGCTTCTGAGTATGGTCCACACAGACCTCGGCGCTTCTGAAAATTGTTTCTTGTTGGTCCACAGCGAAGAAATTGAGATTCTCCACGCCCTTTCTGCAAGTAATTTTATGGCTATTGCTCTACTAATAAAATGTTTTTACTTGGATTTCGTGAGGGTCTTTTAAATTTTTCTATTTGTATTTTGTTTTATCAAAGTATGATCCAAGACTAACTGGAAATCTTAAAAAAGAGAAACTTGATCGCTGCTCACATTTTGAGAAACACTGCTGCCAAGAGGTACACTAGGGAATTTTACCAAACTCTTAAGGATTTCTCTAACGTCTAGCTCTCCAAAATAAGGCATCGGATATTTTTCCTCCCCTTTATCCATTTTGTAATACACAGTTATTGTGACGATGAATAAAGACAAGCAGAACGAAAACAAAAATGGCTCGCTAGACAGCAGGCGGATGCGGTAGCTGACAGCAAAAGAGTAGAGAGCGCCAAGAACCCAGCGACGCCTCCATGGTAGCGTCAACGTCACGGGCCCGCCCCCTGGAACGTGGGCCGTGCGCGTGCGCAAACAACAGCTTGCGAAGGCCGAGGGGGCGGGGCGACACTCCTGGGTTTCAAAAGGATGCCACGCCCCCGCTTCCGGCCGCTGCGGCGCCGGGAGAAGGCCGGTGGTTGTCACTTCCGCCGGGGCAGCTCACTGCGTCCGGGTCAGGTACTGCCGCTGCTCTAGCAGCTGCGGCTGGGGAATTGGGCTGGGGTCTCTACCACAGACCTAAGGGAGCGGGCTCTGCCCGGCGCCGCCTTCTCCGACCTGGCCGTCAGCCCCACGTCGCCGGCCTGGAGGGGCGAAGAGGACGAGGGGGCCACGGCTTCCTCCGGGGTGAGTGGGCCCTAGGAGGATTCGGCATGGCGAGTCTGGGCTGGGAACAATCCTGGGGGCGCCTGCCTGAGGGGCGCGTGCTGTCTGCGCTCCCGGGAGGGGAAACCCAGGAGAGTGTTCGTTCTAGGGGGCGCCAGAGAACCTGCTCGCGAGGTTCTTCCTGGATCCACGCCCAGCCTAGGTCCCCGCCCTGGGTGCTGCTTGCTTTTGCCAACACCCACACGGCCACCCCCACTTGCTTTTCCGTTTGTTGGTTGTGTTTGGGATGGAACCTTCCCCCCATTTCACTCTCCCACCACCACCCCAACCCTGGTGCGGTGACGGGCGACGTTGGTTCCTTATTTATGACCAGCTGGTGCAGAACAAAGAAACTTAGACTTCTGGTGTGCCTCATACCCTCGGGGGATAGACATGGAAACAGCATAAGCAATCAGGGCTTTAATAGACTTTTCTGGAAGCTAAACCAAGTATAGGTGTGTACCTGAAAAGCCGAGTCCCTGCGTGTTTTCAACTTTCTTGTTTAAATACCTGGCAAAAATGGTTTGGATTTTCTGGGTGTATCTTAGTGCCACTTGGAGAACTACTAGATGAGCTCATGTTAAATCAGCAACTTACATGGGTCTTTATTATGTTTCTTTGAAACGTCCTTTGTCCTGGGAACTGTTTGAGGGCACAATTTTTGTAGTGTTCATCAAGGTAGTCATGGTGCCTCGCTTTTAGTTGAATGAAGTGTGTGATTGCATTGTAGTGTTACTTTTTTTCATTCTCGGTTGTTTTAATTAGGATCTTTTCTTTTTCTCAAATGTTTGGCTTCTTATTTTTAATTAAATGCATTTTTTAAATGTTTTATGAAAATTTCTGCAATTGTAAAAGGAATTCTGTAATTTGTTAATGTATGAGCTTTCCAAAGTCATAACTGAAATTACCCAGTTAACTTCCTGAAAACAAGTGGTTTTTTAATCATATTGCACATTTCTCCCTGAGAGCTTGACGTTTTACAATGTCTCTAAACTTTTCCTAGCCTCCGTGATCTTTATAGTGCAGCCAAATGTCTTGGGCATAGACGGAAAGTATGACAGACCCACCTGCATACATGAAAGTTAAATTACATTATCACAAAGCAAAAAAACTATTATGGTCACTAGACATTACAGGACTTTTGAAGCTCAGTGTAACCAAGTCTGGCATTATAGATTTATTCTATATAAAGTTGCCAGTGAACTGGAGACAGTGTGCTGTAGTAGAACCAGTTCTGATCCAGATCTGGGAAGCAGGAGGTGTTGTCATTTGCCTCATGTAAGATAAACTGAAGATGATAACACCAGTGTCTTTTACCTTTCAAAGTTGTTGATGAAACATGTGACATGATGGATAAAAAAGTAGTTAGTAAATGTAAAAAGTCCTCTTTGGGACACTGGTTCCAACCATTGTATCTAAAGTAATGCTAGGAGAGGGCATGATAAGGAAGGCATCTGAGAAAGTACATCTATTCAGATCTGATAAATTGTCTTTGACAGATAAAAATATCTCAGCGATCTTACGTGTTATAAAACAGAATAGTAATATTGCAAAATCAGTTTTATATTACAACTAATAACTATAAGAGTTATCAAGTATTAGGTTTTAATTAATTTTTTAAAGGTATCAGAGCATCTCCAGTATGTTCTGCACACTGATAATATAATGTACCTTTTATAGGTGGCATAACTATCCTGTGTTTTATTTTCATACTTGTGAGAAAAGTCAGCACCATTCTAGTTTTCCTTTAAATTGCACATTAACATTTTTGATGGAGATCTCATTTCATTCTTAACCTACATGATCCCACCCTCAAACGAGTCATGACTGGCAAATATGTAGGATTTTTCCAGGCATGTCTTGATGGACTTCATAAACATATAGGCTATTAATAAAGTGGACATAAATATTTTAGAATGAAACCTTTTTTATTTAAATGGGTAAGTGAAAGACTTGCCTGGGTTTTCCTTCTGCTAGCCATAATTGATTTCACGACAAATGGTCATTACTTGCACCTATTCTAGCAGCAGTGTTAAACTACGAAATAATAAAATCACTGTGTAAAATTGTAAGTTGTAGTCTAGACAGTTCTAAATATGATCTTAATATTTAAATTTGCTTGCTAAGCTGTGCATAGATATTCTCTTCTTCACCTTGGTTGGATTTACCATCTCACCTCTCCGCTGAAGCTATGTTCAAAGGAAATCCATTCTCCTTTGACCTCACTGAGGTCAAAGACTGTTTGGAATTTATCATTATAACCTCTACAGATAACTAGCATAAGTAAGGATGTGCTACCACGCATCAATTTCTGTTGTATTAGTTTATTTTCACAAGTAGCATTTGAAGTGTTACTTCCCCATTCTCCTTTAAAAAAGAAAAATCTATGAACAAAAAATGGGAAACAACCAGAGTTAACTTGTGAGTCAGCAATATCCTTATTTCCTTCAAAGTGGTTATGCTTTTATTAACTCCCTTCTTGTTGGTTTCCTGTTCTTACAGCTGCGTGGTGATAAAGTGCTTCCAAGAACAGTACTCTCAATTGTTTAAATTGTTTTTGTCTACCTAGTGTGCTGTTCCCCTAAAGTACTTACTGAAAAGATGAAATTAATCATGTTTCTCTCTCCTCTTATGTTCTGTTGAACTAGCTTGACTAATTATGAACCAAACTAAGTATCCATAACAATACTTTGGGATGTGTTAACATTAAATGATTTAATATATTAGAGTGAAAGTTAAGTATGAGAGAATTGGAAGATTTGGACTTTTCTATGTTTAAAGGAGCTATTCGCAAGTGATAAGCTTGTTCAAGTGGTGAATTAGCTATAAGGCTTGGTTTGTGTTCAAGAATTTTACAATAGAAATATTTTCTCCTACAAATAGAGGATATTTTACCAAAAGAAATTTAAATTGTATGTATGTGGGTTCCTACAAAATATTTTCACTGTATTTTTAAAGATAAAGTGTAAGAAGAATCCTATTTCTATAGTTTAACAAGTAAAATAAACCTAAGGCTGAGCAAAGGCTTTCTATCCATTGTCATACCTTACAATTAAATATTTATTCACTTAATATTTGTATTGTGCCAAGCACTATGTGAGGAGCTAGGAATGTATTTATTGCAACTTTCAATCATTGCTGGTATATTTGAAATGGTAAATACTTTTCTGATTGTTTGAGACATTTGAAAAAGATACCCAGAACATCCTGATATTTTTTTTCCAACACCCCGTAGAAAAGTAAGGCAAGATAATGGGAAACTTTTCTGATTATGGAAGTTAGAGAAGTATATTTGTTCATTGCAGAGCAAGTATCAAGAACTAGAGAGAACTTAACATTGAGAAGTATAATGAACTAAACATTTGGAAGAAACTGGTCTATTTTTTCTATTCATTCTCTGTCTAAACAGAACTCATTGTTTGGTAAGATAGGTGTCCCCTCTTTGATTTTCACCACCACCCCCCACAGAGAAGGATTCCTGTCAGAAAGCAATCTATAAAGTGATCATTGAAAATGGACGTTAATATAGTATAGATTATGTATTGGAAACAGAGAAACTGTCTAAGATGTTAAATAGTTCCTGTACAACATTTAAAATTGGAAAAGTAAAGAAAAAATATATATGTGTGTATATATATATATATATATATATATAAATATATATAAATATCAAAGGGAGATCACTAGAGGAAATGGAAGGGGTGCTGAGGGGGCAGTAAGTGCTGCGAAGGGAATTGTGCCAAAATATATTGTTACAGTGTGTGCATGTATGAATGCATAACAACAGATTCTTTCATTGTGTACTAGTATAATACACCAATAAAATGTTTAAAAAGAGAGTACTAAATAAGTCAAGATCATTGTATTTTAAGGGGTTTTTTCCTTTGATTAATTTCTCCAAATTGTCTGGCTCATTGTTTTCTCTGAGAGCTAAAAATGCCTTATTACTGTATATAATTAATTTTTTCTAATCAAATATTTTTGTCAGGAAAAGTCAGTACCTTCCACTTTTTGTGTGCCAGTGAGTGGATGTTCAAAAACTTTGAGAATGTCTGAAACCTTCCTCTGAATAAATACTTTGGGAAGACCCTTAGTTTTGACAGAGAATGAAATTCAGTTCAATGTGAAATTTGACACTTTAGGAAATCTCCATTGTAATTTTGTTGTTGTTTTGGAACATGGTGCTGGTTTTTTTTGGTACAACTTTTCTATCCTTTGACTGTTGTAAAGACATAATGCAAACAAAACAAGACTGTCTTTGTTTTAGAAAAACAATTGTTATAAATATAAATGACTGGTATCATTTATTTATATGAAAAGTATTTAAAAAAAAAAGAGGGATAGTGAGAAAGAGAAAGAAACAATTTTTATTTAGTTTTTCATGTGGCCTTCATTGCTCCGAGACTTTGTTGTGTATGTGATGCTGGGATTTGAACTCGCATACTTGCGCATGCCAGGCAAGCACAGTAACCACTCAGCCGCTGCTCCAGCCCCTGAAAAGTTTTTTTTTTTTTATTTTTTTTATAAAGAGAGAGGGACAGTGAGAGAGACAGAGAAAGAAACAACTTTATTTAGTTTTTCACATGGCCTTTGTTGCTCCAACACTCAGTTGTGTACGTGGTGCTG